>JAJLYB010000117.1:0-36808 GCA_030674245.1 Jamesozyma piceae
GACAAGCAATGGATACGAGGTAGGTACGCAAGGACAACAATGTAGTAGGTATTAAAATTCCAAATAACTGTTATATGAAATGGTATCAATCGAAATGATATGTATATATTATATATTATTACTAATTTTATATATCTTAGGATAAAAAGAGTAGAGAACTAATTAAGAATTTATATAAAGTAAGATAACTTACATATATCATTCAATATGATCAAAAAACAAGAATCTTTAATAAATTTTGAATCAATCGAGTGTTTAAAAGAACAACAGTATTGAATAATAACGTTAAAGACTTAATAATATATTAAACTGACTAAGTAATGTATATGTAAAAGAGGTCGGCTAACCTCTTACATATTGTATATAAAATAAACAAATATAAAAGTAAACACTCTTATATATATCTCTGTCTCTTTTATTTATGAGCATCAATATAGACTCTACTTTTTATCCCTTTGTAAAAAATTATTGCTTACGAGTTATGTTATTTATGTTACACCCTAGCTTGTTATTATCATGTGTCCTGTGATCTTCACGTCACTATAAATTAATTTATATTAAACCGTCTTGAAAACAATACATTTTTGTATTGTTTGGTATAATTCTATATATCAAGTTATGTAATTATTCAAGATTTGGAATTTATTGATAACTTATCAATTTATAGATAAGAGTAATTTACCTCATCTTAACCACTAACATGCACTTGCAAATTTATTAAATAATATACTAGTCCCTAAACAAAATATTTTCGGTTAGAAATGTGTAAATTTTAAGTATTGAAAATTTCCAATAATACCTTATTGATTTATATGAAGATGAACACGAAAGGTTATTCGAATTCTGAAGTATACCAAATGTTTTATATGTTTATAGAATAATTAATTCAGTGATATTTTCACACTCATGCATGACTGGGTATTATTTGGTTGTTTATATAATATAGCAAAATTTACGTGTGGTCACACGGCGAATTGTGAGTTATAGTGAGTAACTCACTTACATCACTTCATTAATTAATGTACTTCCACTAAATAAACAGTTTTTAGACGAATTTATTTAAAAATGATTGGAAATAGAGTGTGTTACTAATGAAGGTAGTAGCTAGAATAAAGGAAATATACAAAAGGTATTAAAAATTAACATTCAATGAAAAAGTTGATATAATGACACATGATGGTACTGTTAGAAAAATAGTTATTTCCATATATACTATTACGTAGTAGTATATGTATGATATTATTGGGCTTGGTACCCATATTTTTGACATCCGAAATTCTCTGCCACTAATATTTGAAGGTACATACATAAAACAAATGTAATCTAAAGCAAAAACAGAAACAACAAATCATCGTCTCAAAACTATTAATTTATATCTCTACAAAATTATATAGGGGTTGAATTCAATCTAGCTAATATAACCACCCAGATAACAATCTGAACACCTAATAAAACTGAAAAGACAGTACTACAAACCGGAGATCCAATTGAAATACACACCAATAAGAAGAAAACCCCTCGTACAACGACAATACTTGTGTCTTGTAAATAGTTTATTTGTTCTTCCCTAGTTGCTTCAGCTCTGATTGCTGAATAATTTTCAATTTCAAGATCGTTGGGTTTAATATCAATTTCTTTAAACTCGTTCATAAGAATATTTAATAGTTCTTTCAATGTATAATTTTCAATGAATCTAAGTGTTTTAATCTGAGCCAAGAGTGAATTCTCACATTTTTTAAAAATATTTTTCAATTTCTGTTCATCATATTCTTGATTTTTTAATAGCCACGACATTTGAAAACCAATATACAATTCTCCTACTTTTTGAAATGATTTATTAAAAATCCTTTTTCTTAAAGGCCATGATTTATATAGTGTGTTTAATTCATTGTTCAATTCTCTTATATTTCCTATTTGTGCTTGTTGCATAAAACCTAATTTTTCATGAAAAGAATCCGGTAAACTATTCAAAGCTTGATCAAAAGTAATCTTGTTTGGTATTGATTTTATTAATGATAATGTCTTTAAAATATTCACAAATTCCAGTTTTATCAGTTGAGTATCATTATTACTTGGGCTTTTAGATGGATATTCGCTACACACTATTATATTAACCAGGGGGAATAAACCTAAGAATATTGCTAAAACCTTCATTTTTTTTTTGGTTGATTGATTGATATATTTACTTTAATGGTGTCTACTTTTAACTAAAAAAGTTGAAAGTTGGAAATATCTGAAGAATTATTTACTTACTGACAAGTTACTTTTTATGTATTTTAAATTTTAATTTTATATAGGAATATATTTATTTAAAAACTTTTTAGGTAATTAATATCTTTAGTGACCCTTAAGGTAGATATACTTTTTTATGGTTAAATTTTCACATTGGTTTTTTTGTAGGGTAGTTCTAAAATAAAAATGTTTATCCAATTTCACAAAATATGGGTAATTAAAGGTAATTAAAAGTAAAGGTAAAGGTAAAGAAAGATCAGGAATTATCCTTATTACAAAAATTCAAATATTTATAAAGTTAAATCTAATAAATAAACATTTTTATTTGGAATATCAGTTTTATCTATAATGTCTCCCATACTTTTTTCCCAACACATTTTCTCTTAAAATAGTTTCAAGATTAATAATATTTTTGTCAAATTTTTATTAAAATATAGGAATGATTAGTAATAGTAAATAAGCAAGAGTTTATGTGAAGTATTTTAATTTTGTATTCTTTATTTCTTGTTTAACAACTGCTTTAATCAAACATATTTTATTTAATATAAGCAAAAATAAATATATTTTGATCCCAACCTTAAGAAAAAAATATTATATTTATTTATTTCGTTTATAGTTGTAGTTATTTATCTAATGCATATTTAAAAGTAAAGAAGAGTATATGAATATATATATATACTATTTATTATTATTAAATTTATTATTTTGTTTTATAATACTTTAATATTATTATTCTTTGATTCTTATGACGCTGATTGTGGCGATTCGCTTCGCCGTAACGTATTAAAAGATTCAAAAAATCTATCATTGTTAATTGTAGTTGTAGTTGTAGTTGGGAAAATATCATACACTGAGGAAGAGGAAGATGGTTCTTCATTATTTTCATGCAATAAACTGCTCCTTGTTATTATGCTATTATCATAATTTATTATATTATTTGGATTGTCATTTGAAGTGAAAAAACAATAAGAATTTAATAGAGCATGATAATCCATTTCTTTTGGCTTTGATCTTTCCTTTGTGGTATTATTTTTTGTGAATGCTACTGATGACGGTTGTGTAATTATTGTATTTGTAGTCTGTGAACTTAGGTTGCTATTATTTCTACTATTTGAAGAAGACATTGTCTTTTCCCGATCTGACGATGATGATAAGATCGCAGTTGTTGGTGGGGAATATGGATAAGAACCGGATTCAGAATTAGACTGAGACTGAGACTGAGACTGAGACTCAGTATCAGATATATCGTAATATTCCTCTTCATCACTAATGTCCATGTCCATGTCCATATGTATATCCATACCGATATCCATTCCAATACCCATGCCAATATCTATATCATCAACTATTTCTATAGTGTTTGGGTTTATTAATGTATCAGTAGAATTTGCATTTAAATTCATTATTTTATTTTGATTTTGATTTTGAAACTGATGTCGCTCTTCTTCTTGTTGGGTATCTGTTATTATGCTTTCTGTATCATCGAAGAAGTTATTTGAACTAGCTATAGTCAAAGGATCTATATTTTCATCCTGATCATTTGTAGTAATACTATTATTATTATAAGATAATATGTCATTTGTGCCACCATTAATCAATAGATCATTAAAATTTTGTAATGGAGATAAATCACTTAATGATGACGAACGTGATGACGACAAAGATAGTGATGGTGTTGTGAACTTATCTAAGCTTGAATTTTCTAAGGAGAAAGAATTTTCACCCGTGACACACTTATTATTATTAGTAGTGTTGTTATTAACTACCTCTATTGGGGTTAAAACTTTATTTACTTTTGCTGGCTTTATTAAAGTTGTATCATTATGATAAAGATGTTTTAAGGGTGAAGTATTAAAGTAGTCTGTATCTTCACTAAACCTTCTTGAGAACGATGGAGTTGACGATGATGACTTCGGATTTTTATTATCTAGCAGATGAACTTTATGCGATAGAGTTGTTGATACTAGGAAATCTGAATAGAATGATTTTTTATTCTTAGCTGGTGCCGACAATGGATTATTTTCTAAATTATTTTCTTTCTCTGAAGTAGGAAGAGTAGGGGTTGTTGTTGCTGTGACGGGCTTATAGAGTAAATTTTTTGTTATTACGGATAAATCTATATTATAATTTTTATAATTATTATTATCATAATAAGTTTCGTTATTAACATCATAACGACAGCATAATTGAATATTTAATTTAGAAATTGAATTTTTCTGTTTTTTATTTGAATAGATTAGATTTCTGACTTTTAAGAAATATTTTAAAGAAGATAAATTGATTGTGAATTTAAATTCGTCTATCTTTGATGTAATTGATTTATTAAATTTTGCAGTGACATAATGGATCTCTGACCAATTTGTGAAAGAGAATTTAATTTCTATGAATTTTTCGAAATTTAAATTATTAACATAGATTAAACCAACAATCTCGTCGTTTTTAATTGGAGATTGCCTTAATGAATGCAATTTAATGTTTTGGTTGTTACTAATTAAATCATGTGGGATAATGTTGCTGTAGTTTGTAACATTAGTATTAGTTAGGTTCCAGTTGATAACATCGAACGGTTCTACTGATTTATCCTTGGCTTCTGCAGTATTAATTTTTTGTTGATCAAGTTGTTGTTTTGTACTTAAAATATTGTTCATTGTGATTGTATCATTTAAATTGAAGTCATAATTATATTTAATATCGTCCATTGTATGATCATTATTATTATTATTATTATTATTATTATGAGTTGTATTAAAGATATTCAGATTATCGTCTTCTAGCCCGCTATCGGAGTCATAATCCAAGGTGAACTTACTTTGCTTAGTATGTTGATGAGGTAGAGGTAAAGGAAGTTCATATGAGTGATGGTGATGGTGATGCTTAATGTTTAATAAATTTGGTAGACTTGAAGTATGATTGAACCAAGTATTATCCTTGTTGTTCTTTAATTTAATAAAATCATAGTCATAGTCATAGTCATAGTCGAAGCTGTCTAATGGAATAATGTTTGGAGAGTTTTCATTTGAAATAGAGCTTGGTTTGTCGTTCTTATAGAATTGTTTTACCGTAGTTAATTGTGGAGCAAATCTTACACTTTTTTGTGATGAAGTAGTTGAAATAGTGGATGCAGTTTCAGAGGATACAGAGCTAGTTCTTGATAATTTTAAGGAGGATTTTAATTTTTTAATATGAGGGCTTTCTAATGGAGTACATAAATTTGTCTCAGAAGAAGTGATGGCAGCAGCAGTGTTTTTATCATTGGCAAAATTAGTAGCACAAAAATCTGTAGCAGGTTGTGTAATATTATTTTGTACCATTCTAACTCCTTGTTAGTGTTTAATTAAGATATAGTCAACAGTCCTTTTTGCAATTTGAATAATAGAAAATTCTATTTGCAAAACAGTGAAAGTTCGATTAGTGTAATAAATAAATAAATATATATAGAAATATATATATAAATATATATATCTATATATATAATTAAACAAGGAGAAAGAAATACAGAAAGAAATACAGAAAGAAAGATAGAAAGAGAAAAAGTTTGTTTACTTTGGATTGGTTTGCAATATCTTATCTTTCTTTCTTTCATTAGTTGCATTATAGACAATTCGGAGTCGAGTACCTTTTTGTGGAAGACAATATAATGTCATACATACAAAACAATGCACTTAAACTTCCTTCTCCTTGTAATTAGCGCTGTTGAACTTTTTTTGGTCTTTTGGTTTGCCCTTTTTGTGTTGAATTTTCATGTAAAAAACTGGAGATGCGAAAGGAAAAACTTTAAAAACTCCTTTCACATGAAAAAAAATTTCTCTCTTTATTTGCGTTTCTGCCTGGGATGGGGGATGGGGGATGGGGAAGTATAGTAGTGTGGTGCACGCCTGTCTTTGCACGGAGTTTGGCGAGATTCTCTAAGACTCTGGGAAACAGGAGCCGAAAATTTTGAACGGGAAAAATGTTGCAGCCAATATTTTTGACTAAGATCTCCGTTTTTGTGTTACTTCCTTCCCTGCCCTGCCTACCTGTCTCTGTTTACTTATCCGTTTGTTTGCCGCTCCGTCTTTCTGCCTGCCTGCCTACCTGCCTAACTTCCCCAGCCCTTCTGTCACCCACTCCCTCCCTCCGGCTCTCGCTCCCCGTCTCGTCGTTCCCGTCTATATTTCTAAATTTGGTTATTAGTTGTCTCCCTCCTCAAATACCCGCCAACAACCATAGAGCAACCATAGAGCAACCATAGAGCAACCACGCTACAGACCAAAGATGATGCCGTAGTAAAAGGAACATATTCTTGTTCATTCTTGGCTCTTTGTGCATTATATTGTTTTGTTTTATTTTATTGGAGTGAAGAATAGTTATCCTATTTTGAGGGTTGCCATTATAAGATGTGCTGCGTTTTGCAATTACACATAAACTCCACTACGTGTACAATGAGAGGTATTTTACATAGACTCACCAGGTCCAGCCATCAATCACCCCACCAACCAACCAACTCCCCCACTCTCCTTTCTTGTATTTGTCCAATACTCCCAGAAACAATGCATATATTTCTTGTTTGCACTAGTGTAAATATTGATGTATGTACTTTTTTGGTTGCCGCGCATCTATTGTCATTCATGAATATATATGGATGTAAACAAACATATATACACAAATTTTAAACTATTATAAATTGTTGTCTTTCACTGACAAAATTATCAAAGCTAGCTACTAGGTTTATTCTCGGTAGGATCATCTTCAAATTCTTAATCTTAAACAATAATGTATTTTGGGGCTTCCCCTTGCTTTTCGTATCCTTATCGGGATGCGTTACCTGTTGTCCATCACTCCTTGTGAAGTCAATGTACTCCACCTCAGGTAAATGGTTCCAGGACGAAAACCCAATTGGATGAATCTCTTCAATCTCAGACTCTGAATCCCCACCGTAACTGTTACCCGCATCACCACCAACACCACCGCCAAAATGACCGCCACCACTACTATAGTTTATTCCATGGCCGCTTGTAGTTGTCGTCATCACTATAGAGTTCCTCTTATCGGATACCTTGGGTTTCTTCACTATAGTGTTCAAGTCATGCAGGATTATCTTGTTTAAATTAGGTAAAAATAGACCCTGAATATAGTAGCTCTTCGAATTACCACCAATAGTCAGCAATTTCAGCTCTAGTGACACCAAGGAATCGCTATTCAGACATAGTATTGGCTTGTTTATATAACTCTCATTGTGACGTCTTTCAGATATATCGTATAGATTATCTCCACTTCTCCCCCGACAGCTACTATTTGTACTGCCACTGTTCCCACTACCGTTGCTCTCATCCCGTGTGAACGGATTGTTGTCAAATATGTTTGTAGACTCTGAAGGTAACCAGTTCAATATTCTAGTGTATTTGACACCCTTTGGAATAAGTTTGACTCTGAAATATGGTGTCGCATCATACGTCTCGTTTATAGCTATCTCGTGCAACAAATTGATGTTATCTCTAAGAGACTGTTTCAACCTTTCAGTAGACCCGGTCATCGTGGACTCATCGTATTTGAACCTATGACCAGAGAAATAGATGATCTTGTTCATTGACCAGTTCTTGAATGAATGAATATCAAATAGAATACGTAGTGGACATTTACTTTCCTGGAATTTGTTAAGCATTAGAGTTGATAAATCAATGAAATTACACGTTTCTTCTAGTTTGTAATTAAAAAATTTCAAAAACTTCAAGTTTGGTAGATAAAAATTTAAATTCTTTAAAAATGAATTGAACAAATTTTCAATAAATGAGGTTGTATTATGAGCATGACCAGTATTCGAAGTAGTGCCTGCACTACTACCATTTGGGAAACTAATGTGGTTATTCTCTAAAAATTTATAAATAAATGAATCTATTGTCAAATAGTCCATGTTCAATTCAATTATTGATGGAAATGATACTTGTTTACATCTTGGTACGAGTAAATCCTTACTAGTGCCAGTAACTGTACCAGTGCCCATTACAGCACCTGGACCAGCACCAGTAATCATGTGACTCATACTATCAAAGATGAAGAAATTGTAGTCTAGTATATCGAAGAAGTTTCTATTTGTAAAGATGGTTGACTCTTCGAATTCGATGATTAAATTATTGAATGTCGTGAAATAATTGGAAAATTTCTTTAAGATTTTCAGGATGGAAGAGGACGAGTTATCGTTGATTTTGATATCACTTGCAGATGATGCTTTCCTTGGACAGTAAACTATATCTATTGTGAAATTATTAAATTTATTCATTATGCAATTTAGTATATCCATCTTACCTTCATTGTTAGTGTCTGTTTCTGTTTCATCTACTATCAATACGAGTTTCCGAAGTTTGGAATTGTCATTACCGATGAAATTTGTCTTTAGGATTTCTAGTATTGGGGTATCGATTGTATTTGTCTCAGCTAAAAAATTTAACACTGTTATTTGATCTCTATAATAATCAATCAAGTTGTTGAAGCAGTTGTGATTCTCAGTTGAGTTAATATTCAAAGCAATCAATATATTGATGAAATCCAGTATAAAATTTTTCGAATCAATATTTAACTTTTGTATGATTTGTTGAAGGATTTCCGCTGGAAAATCAGACAGTGTATTAGTCTTGTGAAATACATTAGAGTACTGTTGTGGGGACATTATTCTGATTGGTTTTCTTTTCTAAGGTTTAATAAACAGTTAAAATTGTAATATTTTCATTCTTTTTGTATGCTTCTCTATATATATATAAATGGATATATTTTCTGTAACGCATTCCCAGTTATATTTCGTATATTTTCCAAATCTCCATTAGTCCCCGTTTTCATGAAGCCCAACAGCAACTATGAAAAAGTATGACCCACGAAATAAAGGCCTTATTCTGAATGCGCTTCCATTTCCATTTCCAGTCGCATCTCCATTCCTAATACAATGAAAATGTGACTGGAAATCTTGTGTGCCATTGAAAGAAACCCTTTCGAATCTCTAATGTGTATAAAAGTTTGTAGCAAGCAACGTGGGAAAAGAAAAGAAAAGACAAAGAAAAGACAGAGGGGAAGGGGAAGAGGGGGTCATTCGTATGCAATAGCGCCGTATGTAGAAACACGGAGCATATGGTTCGTGTAGAGTGACTGAAAACAAAGCTAATATTTACCCGTACACAACATACGGGCCTGATCTTTTGTCTTTGTAGTTGTAGTTACCCGGCTACAAGAAAAGACAAAAGACAAAAAACAGCAAACAACAACAACGCCGTGTCCGGTGTCAGAATTGACCTAAATGGAAACCCTGAATATTTCGTGTTTGACCTAATTTTCGTTATGTAGGGCATGGGGGTATGGTATACTCGATGTTCTGCGCTTTGTACTTTATTCTCTCTGTTCGTGGTTGAAATATATAAACATATCTACAAGGTAAAATGATCTACGATGGTAGGGATGGAGAAACTATTCTTCAGTTGCCGTAATTACTTATTTAATCGGATAGCAGATACTAAATAGCAAAACAGACAACATATACAACTATGCAGGAGGGTTCGTCTGGTGCAAGAAATGAACAGTGCAATGATTATCCAGCTCTCCATAATTGTATAATAAATGAAAATGGACAATTATTACAGACGTTTAACTCAAATAAGGATAATTACACCAAGATTCTGGATACAAATAACTCAATATCATCGTTGGTGAGAAAAAGCAGAGATAAATTATTTGGATCAACAGACATTCATTCAATACATGGTTTTAAACTGGCACTAAAGGATACAGTAGGTAACCATTCAAATCAATTGGTATTCAATTTACTAGCTACTATACCTATAAGAAACACAACTCTTCCACTGTACCCTTCTAATGAAACATTCATAGAATATTGCACAGAAATCAAGGACTCTATAGAGATAATTACCGGTTTATCCTTTTTCATCACTAGAACAAATCTTACGGAAAGTTGTCTTGTCAGAGATTATGCTTGCACTCAGGATAAAGACCAGAAAAAGAAAAAGAAAAAGAAATCATCTGAGATGATCAACAAGGATAATACTGTCAACGTATTAGATAAATCATATATGAAAAAATATCATTGCAAATCAAAATTGCAAATCAAATACACTACAAATTACTCCTTTATCAAGATTAATTTAATTCATACCCTGAACCATCCAAAGTTACCGATTCCTAAGGGTCCAAAGTACTTACATGAATACATAAACAACCAAAAAACAACTTCTTTCAAAGAACTTTATAAACTGATCCAAGAAGATAACCGGTTTAAATACTATTGCCAACACAAACCAATGGAATCGGCCAAATTAATAAAGAGACTATGGCATCTGAAAATGGATAATAGTATAAAACAACCTTCTTTTTCTTCCCCTTCTGCTTTCTCTTCGTCGCCATCATCGCCGCTATACACCAAGAACTTGGAAATTTTCTCAAAGGATACTCTAGCTCATTCAATGAATAGGCTTTCAACAAAAATATCATTGATGTCTGAGCAAAAATTTAAAAATATGTACAACAAAGAGTATCAACAAGTTTTAGAAAGATTGATCGAATTAACGTGCAATGAGAACGATTTTCAACATGAAATTGGGAACACAAAGTCACATACCCTCATTAAGAGATCACCAAATTCTTTATGCAAGGGGAACACATGGAATCTTGCTTTAACCTATGATCTAATGGATCAATGATTTTTTTTCTCT
Organism: Jamesozyma piceae; assembly: GCA_030674245.1. Classification (NCBI taxonomy): domain Eukaryota; kingdom Fungi; phylum Ascomycota; class Saccharomycetes; order Saccharomycetales; family Saccharomycetaceae; genus Jamesozyma; species Jamesozyma piceae. The sequence continues at coordinate 10,920 of JAJLYB010000117.1, forward strand.
CTCTTTTTCTCTTTACACACATTTTATTTTATTTTATTTATCACAACAGGACAAGGACACTAATTTAATCTAAACCAATGAACAATTATAAGTATATTATATACATATGTAACGTTAACACTAATTTAATCTACATTTTTATATCTTGATTTTTCATTTTTTAATTCTTGGAAGCAACAAAAGTGTCAAATTACATATGGTCAAAAGAAATAGTTCATTTTTTATTTATAGTTGCAGTACTTAGATATAGACTGAGTGATATATTTATTTTAACCATTAATACAACCATCAATTATAGTTAATAACAAAACTTCATTTGTATTGTCCGGGTAATATTCAACAGTTGTTCTTGTTGACGATTTGAAAATTTCAGTTTGACACGAAACAAACTGAAAAATATATATTTAGTATCATCTAGACAAAGAATTAATGAAGTAGTATACGTATTCCCAATAGAAGGGTTCCGGTAAGACTTAAATATATAGATATATATATATATCTGTACACATACACACGCATATACACCAAACAAGGTATGATTAAATCTACTTTACTTTATAGAGACGACAGCTTGCCACTATGTGCATCGGTTGACGATGAAAATGATATTCATCTAAATGAACAAAAGAAAAAAATTAAATTAATCGTAGCTAGAATGACACCAAATTCTACTACTGAAGCAACTTTAGAAAGTACCAACTCCTTTGAAATCAACTACATTAAGGTCGATACTATAATCTATTTTGTTATTTGTGAGACAGGATATCCAAGAAACTTAGCATTTTCATACTTAAATGACATTTCACAAGAATTCCAACACTCATACTCAAATGAGTACAATAAGATGAACATTAGACCATATGCATTTGTCAATTTTGACAATTTCTTACAAAAGACCAAGAAAATTTATAACGATAAGAAAGTGCAGGATAATTTAGACCAATTGAACACAGAACTACATGGTGTCAAACAAATAATGTCCAAAAACATTGAAGACCTACTATACAGAGGAGATTCCTTAGACAAAATGTCCAATATGAGTGAATCGTTAAAGGAATCATCTAAGAAATATAAAAAGTCTGCTCAAAAGATCAATTTTGATCTATTGATAAGTCAATATGCGCCAATAGCTATGCTTGCATTCTTTTTTGTGTTTATCATCTGGTTTATATTCTTAAGATAATATGATTCAATCGTCGTACATACTCACAATACATAATAAATTGTATAACATATAGCGTATATAAATCATCTAATCAATCATGCCGAATACAGTACCGAAGTGCAACAGAAATCTTTACACCACCAACACTTTTTTAGGGATATCAAGAAAACTTTTATAAAGTTTTCTTGATATAAAGACGAGCAAACTAAAGAAAAAAACAAATCTGTCACATAAATCACATCTTCCGATAAGGAAAACATATCATATATTTAAAGAACCAAAAGTATCGATATCGAAAGCATGTCATCAGATAATACTAATAACAACGAATTACGCTCCTTAATTAATAGATTCCAACTTGTTAGAGTCCTTGATTCAAACCCACAAACAAAAGTGATATCCCTATTAGGTACAATTGATTCTAAAGATGCTATAGTAACTGCAGAGAAAACACATTTCGTATTCGACGAGAATATTCGTAGACCATCTCAAGTTGGTAAGAAAGACGGGGAAGGCGACACTGCTAATCAAAATACAACAGCACCGCCTATCTTCTACCATTGCGAAAACGAATACTCTTGTGTCAATGGCATCGAAGACCTAAAAGAAATTACTTCAAATGATATTTATTATTGGGGTCTTTCTGTTTTGAAACAAAGTATAGATTATAACCCAACTGCAAAGATTAATTTGATTTGGCCAGCTACTGAGGTTCATATTAGAAAATATGAACAACAAAATTTTCATTTGATTAAAGAAACCCCAGATATTTACCAAAGAATTGTCAAACCTTATATTGAAGAAATGGCGAGTGATCCAAACAGATTGAAATGGGTCTATAATATACTTTATGAAGATGCTGAAGCAGAGAGAGTTGTGTATAAGGATTACAACAAAGACGATGAAAAGGATAGCTTTATTATATTACCTGACATGAAATGGGATGGTATAAATATTGATTCATTATACTTAGTAGCAATTGTCTACAGAAGGGACATTAAGTCTTTAAGGGATTTAAAGCCAGAGGATAAAGAATGGTTAAATATGTTGTGTAATAAGATTAAATCTGTAGTTCCAGGTTGCTACAATTATGCAATTCATCCAAACGAACTAAGAATATTTATTCACTATCAACCATCCTATTACCATTTCCATATTCATATTGTCAATGTGAAACATGCTGGCCTAGGAAATGGTGTTGCTGCAGGGAAAGCAATACTAGTAGATGAGGCTATTGATTTATTGAATTACTTAGGGCCAGGTGGATTTGAAAATAAATCGATAACGTATGTTATTGGTGAAAATCATGATTTATGGAAAAGAGGTTTAGACAAAGAGGTACAGAAGCAGTTAGAAGCTGATGGCATTCCAAAGACCCCTAAAGTCTTCAAAGGATATTCATTTAATGAATAAATAACCATAACCATAATCAACTAATCATACCAAAATTAAAATTAAATATACAATCCAGATAAATAAATTATTGTTACTTATATACTTTATATACATTTACATTTACGACTTTTTCTTCAAGTATGTTATGTTGGTGGCTTTTCGTTCTTCGTTTTTCGTTTTTCATAAGCAGCAGTAACCTCTCTGCGAAAATGGGCTGTAGGAACCGAAAAATTTGTTAAAGGTTTATCATACATTCTTACGACATACATGAAAATATACTGATTATAATTGATCAATACAGTACTCAATAGATTGATTTCCCTGAATAACTAGATATTTAAACTCAGGTAAGCAAAATAGAAAACAAAATTACTAATAAATAATGCCTGCATCAAAGACAAAAAAACGTCCCCTAATAACCTTTGATAATAGCGACTCAGAATCAGACTCAGGCTCAGGATCAGAACTATCATTAAAATCTAATAAGAAACGACATAGGGAATTATCAAAAATAAGCCAAATTGAGAACATAACTTCTAAACTGGATCAGGGTCAAGATCGGGACCGTAATTGTAAATTTGAAATAAACCTAACAGCAGAAGAGGAAGAACAAGAAGCTCATGCAGAAGAAAAAGATATTGACGAATTGCTTAGATTAATGCCAAAGGGTTATAAAATGATGCAAAAAATGGGATATAACCCAAAGGAGATGGAAAAATCGTCAATATCCCCAATAAAGATAATAAAAAACCAAAATTTAAGGAATTATGGAACGAATATACAGGATAAAGAAGATCAATTTAGGCGATGGAATAGTACAATTCAAAGTGATAAAAATATAATCAATCAATGGCATAAGTTACAAAAAATTGCATTCGAAATGTCGGGAGATAATAAATTATTTAAACCTAGCCAAGACCCAAGAGATTTCAATGTTCTTTGGAGGGGATACGTTAACGCATTAAATAAGGCATGCCAGCATTCAAGGCAGAGGAAGAAAGGCGAAATAGAGGAAGAAGAGAAAGAGAAAGAGAAAGAGGAAGAGGAAGAAGAAGAAGAAGAAGAAGAAGAAACTGTAACAGCAAAGAAAGATAAAGAGCTAGAATTATTTGATGAAATGACTATCCAAGACAAAATAATGAAATTAAATATCTTCTTACGAACGGAACTATACTATTGTTGCTATTGTGGAGTTAAATACAAAAATGAGGAGGATTTATATGGCCACTGCCCAGGTATCAGACAGGCTGATCATGAATAGTCTCCTACACAAATTTTATGGATTTAATTTAAATATTTTATTATATATAAACCACAACGGTAATTCTTTAAAGAATAAATTTAGCATCTGTTTTTTTCATTTTTTTACACTGCTAAATCGCTGTATTAATTACTAAATTCCAAGAGTGGCAACGAGGTCAAAGACACAGAAGGTGGAATAGACTCACATGGATTTGAAAGTAAAGGAACCGTGTAATTTTTCGCCATCTCCTGAATTTATATGGCTCTGTCAAGAACTATTTGTGAAGCTAGAAAATGCATTAAATGATCGTAAAACTGACCCGAAATCCCTAGCATTAAGACACAATGAAATAATTACCAGCTTCATCAATTTATGGAGACAAACTGTTGGGAATGATATCCACCCTGCGTTACTATTGATATTACCATACAGAGATAAGAGAATTTATAATATCAAGGATATTACGTTAATCAAGGCGGTTTGCTCTTATCTAAAACTACCAAAAAATTCATTCACTGAAAAGAGACTAACTAATTGGAAACAACGTGCTAATAGAAATGATAAATTATCAAGCTTTTGCGTTGATGAAATTAAGAAAAGAAAACCAGAGCCTGTTTTTAATAGGAACATGAAAAACTGCACACGGATTAGCATAGATAAATTGAATAAGTTGCTGGATGATTTATTTCAAGAAAGAACTATTAAGGCAGGAGGCTCCAAGAATTTATCAAATTCACCAGTTTTTACATATTGCCTAGAAAATATGACATTCTTAGAACTGAGATATTTCTTTGATATTTTATTAAAGAATAGAATAATTAGAGGTCAAGAATATAAATTACTAAACGCTTGGCATCCTGATGCGCGAGATTATTTAAGCGTAGTTTCTGATTTAAAAATTGTCTGTGATAAGCTCTGGGATCCCAACTTCAGGATAAATAATGATGAGTTAAAAATAAACGTAGGCTATGCTTTTGCCCCACAACTTCCCAAAAAATTGAATCTTTCATATTCAACAATTGCTCAAAGATTAAATAATGATTTCTTCATAGAAGAAAAAATGGATGGAGAAAGAATACAGTTACACTATATGGATTATGGTAATACCATTAAATTTCTTAGTAGACGTGGTATCGATTACACATACTTATATGGTGAGAATTTAAAAAGTGGTACAATTGCATGCTACTTACATTTTAATAAAAATGTTAAGAATTGTGTTGTAGATGGTGAAATAGTCACTTTTGATAAAAACAAACAAATGATCTTACCGTTTGGTTTGGTAAAAAGCAGCGCAAAAAGTACATTAACAAAGGAAGGTATCTCAAACCAAGCGTACCATCCATTATTCATGGCGTTTGACCTGGTATATTTAAATGGGACGTCATTAGTTGATATTCCATTGTACCAACGAAAAGATTATTTGTCAGAAGTCTTAGAATCACATAAACAAATAATTGAGATCCTCCCATCATTACGTTGTCATGATGAGAGCTCAATTAAAAAATCCTTAGAACACGCAATTTCATTGGGGTCTGAAGGTATTATATTAAAAGGTTATAAATCAAGATATATGGCCGCAGATAGAAATAGTAGTTGGATTAAAGTAAAGCCCGAATATTTAGCACAATTTGGAGAGAATATGGATTTAATAGTTATAGGCAGGGATCCTGGTAAAAAGGATTCATTATTTTGTGGATTAGTTGTAACTGTAGAAGATGATGGGGATAATTCTCTAACCAGTTATACTGATATTGTAAATCTAGATTCTGATGATGATCCAAATAAGGTAATAGTGAATTTTGACCAAGAGGTAAGCAAAACATTTAAAAAAGTAATTTCTTTTTGTACAGTTGCAAATGGAATTTCTCAAGAAGAATTCAAGGATATCGATAGGAAGACAAGGCATAATTGGAAAAGATGCGATGAAACTCCACCTCCGTCTGATATATTAAAATTTGGTACAAAATTACCAATCGAGTGGATTGACCCAAGGGAATCAGTAGTTATCGAGGTCAAAGCTCGAAGTCTAGATAATACGGAATCTAATACTGGAAAATATGCGACAGGATGTACTTTATATGGTAGCTACTGTAGAAGAATAAGGTATGATAAAGATTGGAGGTCTTGCTACACTCTAAACCAATTTCGTCTGGATAGAGGTTCTAGGAAAAGAAAAAATGTATATAATGATCAAACTTTGATTAAATCGAAAAAAGGAAAAAGAAGAACAAATATTTCTGTTTTGAATCCGGATTTTCATGTCAATTATACAGATTCAACAATTTTCAGCGGGTTAAAATTTTACATTATCAGTGATTTTGTTGATCCATTAACTATGAACCGAGTACCTAAGGAGTCTCTTGTAAATCTTGTCTTAGAAAACCAAGGTAAAATAATTTATAATATTGTTTCGAGACAGTATAACGAAAGTAACTTAAGAATAATAAGTAGTCGCTGCACAATCGAATGCCAGAGTTTAATTGATAGAGGTTATGATATATTTAGTCCTCAATGGATCATTGATTGTATCACAAACAACCGGCTACTAAAATTTGAGCCTGGTCATTGTTTTAGCGTGTCTGACAAATTAATATTCACAGCCAAAAGTCGAGTAGATAAATATGGTGACAGTTTTGTTTCATTGGTAGCAGAGGATAGACTGGCAGAACTTATTAAGAAAAATATACAAACTCCAATAGATATCATTGATTCTTCTTGCACTGATTTACATTTTGGAAAAATTCCATATTTTTTGTTTTCGAATAGAAATATATTTATAGCGACAAAATATACCAAAGATATTAAGATATATGAACTAAAAGTGAAGATCGAATTGCATGGGGGGAAATTGGTTGACTCTTTAGCCGAATCTGACCTAGTTATTATTCCTGAGAACAAAGACGATAATATAACACAGATATTGCACGACATTCGTTCTCAAATAACGAGCGTATTTGAATCCCCCAGTTCTATACCAGAGATTCCACCAATTGTGAGCTCTTCTTGGGTTAATCAATCAATTAAAGAGAACTGTCAAGTCCCCGAAGATAATTTCTCACCTTTGCAAAGTTACCTAGGATAAATAAAATTAGAACTTATAAATAATTAAGATACACACGTCTATATATTTTATAGATATATATTAGATATTATTCAAATATAATTTTACAAACCTCCCTTTTAAGTGTAATTCAAGACGCACCATTATTGTGAACCTTCTTGCTCTCTTTTTTACTTATTTTCAATATCCACGGTTTCTTCATGCGCTTCTCCTTGTTGATCATTAGGTTGTTTGGTTCTATGCTTTCTTTTTCTTTTTTTCTTGTTGGATGCTTCGTCATCACAGTCATTGTTTTTATTATCGTTATTAGCTTTAGAACTAATGGATGTATTCCTAACATCATCATTATTCCTTTTAGTTTTTTTGATACTCAATGGATTAGGTTGCTTTGGACCTTTCTTCCTCTTTTTTGATTCTGTTGTTTCTCTATTTTTCTTTTCTTTCTCACTATCATCTTTAAAGCCAGCATATTTTGGATCATTCAAACCTTTGTATAATTTATCTTGTTCCTTTCTTTTACTAATTCTTGCGCTTGTATCACTTAGTGGTTCCATAACCATTACCGACCTATTAACATGGACTAATGGTACACCGGGAACTCTTCTAAGTTTTCTTCTCAAATCAATATCTTGTGTTGCTACAACATATCTATGCTTGTTCTCTCCATTAATGTTGACAATACTTTCGAGACACTCTGCTGGTAATTTTGGGTCCTTTGGATTATGGTTGCAACGACGTCTTTCAAATGACTTTGCAATATAGATAGCATCTTGGTTACCAATGGCGTATAAAGATTGCATACAACACTGGGTTATCATGATTTTGACTTCTGCCTGTAGAGTACGTTGGAATGCCTTGAGAAGGTCAAATTTGGAATCATTGGCAGCGGTTACGATTTGATCATCGGCAATGACTTGATATGGCTCTCTGAATTTGAAGGTATGAGTGTAGACTAGAAGCTGTTTTCTGTAAGACTTAGCTCTCTTTTGACGCATTCTTGTTTTATATGTGCCGATTATTGTGCTATTGGATTCCTTTGGAAGGGTGTACAATGTAACAAATAACTAATTTTAAAATTTTACTTATTTCTAGAGATGCCCATCGCGGTATTGAAAATTTTTTCATTAAAGGCATTATAAGAAAAATAAATATAAGACTGATATTTACAAAGATAAAGGGAAGAAAAGAATTAATTAAAGAATTAATTAAAGAGTTGAGAGTAAAGTTGTTTGTAACATAAAGTATGTATGTATAGATACATAATATATAGATATGTACATAAAACTACAAGTTATGTATAGTTTTATTTCTTAAAGTAAATAATTTGTAATAAGTCCAGAACCAGAACAGCGTAAAGCAAACGAAACCCAAGGCACAGTTTAGAATGACCCATAAGTCAGGAAATTGCTTTGGAGGACTTATAAAAAAGTCTAAGAAATGAATGATTCCCATACAAATATATGATGGTACAATAATCAATTTCCAGAGGATATTATGTGGCAATAAGCTTCTGCGGTGGTAATTATTATCAATTGCACTAATTGATGGACCAGGTGTTAAGAAACTTGGTAGAAATCTTGGTGTAACAAAACTGAAATTACCTATTAGCCAGTTACAGAGGAAGAAACAAACCCCATATTGTAATCCCAGACCATCTTTCTTTAACAGAGGCCATAATGTGAAAAGTGCAACGTTATTTATCCAACTGACAAGGGACAAAACATCCCAGTCCATTGAAGTATATAATAATGTAATTGGTAGCAATGGGACCAAAATTGTCTTTTCATGAACCTGGAAACTGAAAAGATAAAACGACATCGAGCATGCTGCGAGAGCATATAGAATCAAATGTTTTTTTGGATAGAAGATGATTATAATAAAGGCTGGCAAAAACCCTAGGACTGTAGCTATTAATGAATATAATTGTAATTCTTGTTGAGTAAATAGTACTTTATATTTGACGAAAATATTTGAAACACACCAAAAATTTGCGACTTTATCCTCGAAGATACCTCTAGCAAATGGGAAAATACGCTGTATTGATTGCACAACATTATTGAACCCACCATGGTTTCCACCGCATATATAAAGAGGGGCAAAAACAATGCCAAAGGATACTAGTGTAGAGATGGCAATACCCATGAGCCTAGGTAAATTAAAAAATTTAGGAAAAAACAATGATTTACTTAATAGATATGCGAAAAAGATTGGTGCATAATATAATGACATTTGTTTAAAACAAATAGAGAATACGAAACACATTGCCGCTAGAGAATAGAAATCATCTAGAAGATTATTGATGGCGTAAAGAGTTAAACCCAACATAACTGAATTGTACTGAAAATGACCATGGTCAATTAACATTAAGGATGGCTGAAACAATATTGCAGCAACAGCAATGAATTGGCCTACTGGTGACTGGCCCCTATATTTACCAAACCAACGGGTAAAATAAACTACTGCGGGTATATAAAATAAAGCTTCACTAACCAATACAGTAAATCTCATAAAGCTTTTTATACCATCACTTTCATAACCACGAGATATGTTTAATTCAAACCATTTTGGATAGACAAAGGATCCAAGCTTACCTAATATGTAAGAATGATACGCGGTTAATGGTGGGTAATCTAAGCCCCAATATTGCAAATCGAACCAGTACCACTCAGATATTGGCAAGTGCTGTGTGATTTCCAGCCAATGCCTCTGAGCTTCGAAATCCCCAAACATTGGCGGAACGTGCATACCGGAGTATGGACCGAGTCCAATGGAAGCCCTAACTATAAGAGCAAAGATGATAATTATATATTGGGTTAACCATTGACTTGCAGCTGGCCTAAATGGGAATAGGAAATCGTAGAGCGGTGATGCATAGAAGAGTTCCTCGCCGGGTGGTTTGGCTGTGTTTTTTTCCATTCCTTGGGTTGACTTATTAACGTTCTTCTTGGAAGAAGAGGACTTCTTCTTCACGGACATTATATACAGTGGTATTGGTTTATCTTTGGTCGATTCTTGGATGCTTTGACAATGTTTGTTTAGTTTGTTGTTTGTATCTCTTTATTTTCAACAAACAGTTGTTAACATTAAAAACCGGCTAAAAAAAATATGAAATTAATAAAATGAACAAATTGTATTATTTTTTTGTTTGAATATGTATATAACCGAGTGATAGATAGATGTATATAGATATATAAATATGAATGTTTATAAGAATGAATTAAAATTAAGCTGATTTTTCGAATGCTGGAATATCTTTTTCAGCGATACCATTACGAATGGATGATTTCCAGCCAACAGCTCTTTCGAATCCATTGATACCGTATTGATAGTTTTGGAAGACTTCGATTAACCTTTCTCTGTCAGATTCAACGAATGGACCATGTTGAATGATTGGTTGGTCTAAAATTAAACCACCAACTATAGCAAATTCAGTGTCATCGTCGTTCACTATACCTTTTACGGAATTACCGTCAACATTGTAGAAAATGGTTGAGTATTGTGGGTAGACTTTACCATCAATCTTAACACTACCTTTCATAACATATAAGAACACGTTAAAGTTTTCTGGAACACCTTGTTCAAATTCAGTACCCTTCTTATCAGATAGGAAATGGTAGTAGTCGACTGGTGTGTAAGCTAACTCTTTTAACGATTCTACACCATATGATTTCCCACTAATGACTTTGACGGTTAAGTTTTCTTTTGGTTTGACAACTGGAATCTCATTTTTTCTTAGATCTCTATATCTTGGTTCACAGTCTTTCAATTTAGTTGGTAAATCGACCCATAATTGTAAACCTACAGCAGCGTCACCATTTTCCATTAGAACAGGAATTTCCGAATGCATAATAGCCTTACCTGCAGTCATGAATTGTAAATCACCAGGACGTAGAACACCCTTGGAACCCATAAAATCTTCGTGGGCGACCATACCTTCACGCATGTAAGTGATAGTTTCCTGACCGTGATGAGGATGATCTGGGAAGCCCGCTGGGTGAGCGACAGTGAAGTGGTCTAATAGTAAGAATGGTGGGAAGTTACGTTGCTTCATTGATCCGATGGATCTTCTGACACGAGCTCCGACACCTTCTTCTTGTTCCATAGCAATGAAATGTTTGTTAATAGAACGGACTTTTTCTTGAGACATTGTGGATTTGTTTATTTGTATGTTTGGTTGTTTGTTTTTGTTTGTTTGGTTGATTGTATATATATATATAAGAATAAGAGTGTAAGTTAAATTTAAATGAGATTGAAGATCTAAGTTGAAAATTGTTGACCTATTTATATGTTTTAGAAATTGGCAAGACTAGCTATTTTGGTGGATTTGATAAGTTGCAATAGAATACAGAAGAAGAGGTTAAAAAGAGAAGATCTTCCTTAACATATGCATTAGTAGTGAATTATATAATATCCATTACTATGCATCGCTCGAAACCGCATTATCAATTTCTTAGTAACAGGGTTTTAACCCCGATGAAAAAAAGCAAAAACGCAAGAAAACGGATCTACGGCTGATTACCAAAGAAATTACTAAAGCAATGAACTAAAGAAGCTGTAGTGTCAAAAGAACAGATAATGAAAAAGAGCCTTGATTGCATGACTTTATTGGTAGTCAGCCATATAGATAGAAAAGTAGGCAATCGATCGATCAATAAATTCAGTTACATTGGGTATTTGTGACAGTCGTTTTGATAGGTGTCTTCATCAAAGCCAGATTTGTTTCCATGCCCTTCTGGAAGTCACATCTTATAAAAGTATGTGTTGCCTCACAGTATATCATGTATAGTGAGTATAGGAAAAACTCTTGGCAAGAAAAGAATGTAAACTCTCACTTAATGGTAGGAACCGTACTTATCGGGAATACACATATTACTCCGGTCAAAGCCTTGAAAGCCTTGTAGTCGTTACTATTATTACTCGAGAAATTACAAATATCGTTAACAAAATGTATAACAGAATACTACCTAGTTGTAAAATCGTATACCCCACATTATATTGAGGGATTACAATGAGCAAGCTACTGTAAATTTACTGGCTCAACTTGTTAAGTACGGCAATGGGTAATGACTAATTTCCATATAAAATAGAAGGTTATGCTTCTAGGATAGGCATAGCTTACATTATAGTTATATCATCCAACAGAAATAGAATTTATATGTATTAGCGCGTGTGTTAGCTTAATCGAGTACAGGTTCTGCTGTCAACCGTCGCTGTTCCTACTACTTGAAGATTACTTACAACTACACCTGGAATAGAAAAAATACTAATTGAAATTTCATCAATCAGGACTATATGTACAAAACATATATATCTCTTAGAGGTAGGTGGAGAGATGTGACATTATTGTTACCTCTTCCCAAATAACCGTGCGGGCGGGTAGTTTTCAAAAAATGTCAGATTAGTACATTTTGCTTCTAACGTGAAACACAGAACAAATAATTAATACAATATGCAATTTAAAATAATAAATTTATTTATTATTTTCATAATTATAAGGAAGAAAGCTCAGAATTTCATATGTCCCAAGATAATACATTCTCTTCGAACGTTGATGACGACGATGACGACCTTATATTACAACTGAGCACAAGGCCTCCAAGGTTCACTCAATTTACACAGCAACAGCAACAGCAATCCCAGAATGAGCTAAACACACAAGTAGAATCAGTAACATCTAGTGGTAGCAATAATAGTAATATTTTGAATAATGAATTAACCGTTGCTCAAGGTGAAGCAAGTATGCTTAGAGATAAAATATTGTTCCTAAACAAAGAAAGAGACCAAGAAAAGTCACTATATTCAAGTAAAGTAGATAAATTAACGGAAGCTCATACGTTAGAATTAAATAATTTAAAGCAAATGATTCAGAGATTAAATGACGAGAAAAAATTCTTGGTAATGAGCTCTAAGAAATCACCTATGCAACAATCTTCTTCTTCCGCACTATCATCACCAACATTATTAAATATAGGCAATAATAATACTCCTGACAGGCTCAAGACTCAAAGACAGAGTAAGAATTTAATTAATTCACCATTAGTCAAGAAACGTAGGATAGACGAACTACCATTAAGCAGCAATAAAGTTTCGTTCATCCCATTAAACCCAAATAGAATCACATCAGATGAAAGAAGTGACTTTTTTGACTCAATCGTAATGCATAGAATTCCAGGTTCAAATTTAACGACTATAGAAATTTTAAATAAATTAAAGTTACAACACATTAAATGCTTTAAATATAAAACTTTTATTATACCAGAAAATGAAGCCATAGGAAAATCATTAATTAAATTAATTCTAAGTTGCAAGAAAACATTGTCTTTAGATAACTGCATAGATGTTTTATTAGAAAATATTGCGTTTCTAATTAAAGAAATTTCCTTTAATAAGCAGGAATCTAAGATTTCCATTCCATTCTTAATTATAATAATGTATCAAATCATAAATTTCAGACCCAGTGCAGTTCATATAATGGCATTAAAAGATTTATTTTTATTTATTTGTGATTTAATTAAAACATATCAGCATATCATGAAACAACCATTGCATAACAACAACGTAAGTGGTAACACAACGAATTTTGAGCCACAAACATTTCAATATGAATTAGTTCAAAATTTAATTATATTTTATTCATTTGATTTACTAGAAATCTCACTAAGAATTTTACAGGCACATAAAATATCAATCACAAGTTTTAGAAATTTCTTCGATCCAACCTTATTAAAATTATTAGAACAGATTTATAAGCTCGCTCTACCGATATCATTCAAACCAATTTGGAAAGTTGTATTTAATGTTGTCGAACTTCTAAATATTGTGTCATCGATACTAATAAACATTTACCAGGAAAATATCGGTACAGACAGCACTTCATTATTACAACCAATTTGGTGGAAGGATTGCATTACAAGATTACATGATATATTATTAAAGGAAACTAGAAACGTAGATATATCAAATGACGATGATATAAAATATTTCAACCAAAACAAATACCATGATTGTTTTGGACTTGTAAGAAATATTGGCCAAAATAAGATTGGTAAACTAATAGCCAGATTAGTAGATCCAGATGTATTACAAAGTAATCCACAGGTAATTTCTAAAGATGAAATAGATGATGTCGTATCGGGTTGCAATTATGTTGATTTTGAATTTGAAAATTGGAATTTTCTTTTAAAGGAGGAAATTTTATTGCTTTTTGAAAATTTATTATCACTGTATCCAAAGGATCCTAATATTGGAAACGGTGAAATGCTAGTAAATTTAACAAAATTAATATCTAATGAACAGGAAGTCTTGTTGAACAGAAACATTGGGCAAGATTCGCCAAACACCACGAAAAATCCACAAATGATTAATCATGTAATAACGATGATTTATAAGATCTGGACGCGACATAGGGAAAATATTGGTACAGAACAAATTAAAGAAGTTGAAAATGAATTATTAATGTCATTATGGAGAATAATAGCGACTTCATCATCCTCAACGTTATTACAAGAAAATGGTAAGGTCTCACAATTAGAAATAAAGGACCATAGATCATTAATCGATAAGATATATGACTTGACATTAAGTGACCAAATAACATATTATGAAGATGCGTTCGAGGATATACCATCATACCTTGAACATGAGTTAAAATCACAACTGCAGGATCGATCATCAATGATAATGCAAATTGATCATAATAATAATTCTAATATTTACATTGAAATGGCAAGGGAAATTTTAGAATCTATATCAACCGATCTTGTATCAATTGATGATTCCGATTCATTATATGTAGCAATGGGTTTATAATATAAATAAAATAAAATAAAATGTTTTTGTTGTTGTTTCGTTGTTAAATGAATATGTTGTTTATACACTACCTAAATAAAAAAGAATTAAAATCAAATTTTTATATATTATATTATATTTTATATTTTATATTTAAGCAGAAGCAGCCTTGGCAGAACCAGTTTGGAAACCGTTCTTGAATCTTCTTGAAATGTGTTTTAAGTATCTCATTCTACCGGTACCGGTGGTAGTTCTTCTCTTGGACTTAGCACCCCAGTTGTAAGATCTAGTCTTGGCAGCTGGATAACCACAGCCAGCACAGGTCTTCTTTTGAACATGGAATGAACGACGACCACATCTGTTACATAAAGTATGTGATTTGTTGTGTTTCTTACCGAATGATGGAGTACCCTCTATTTAAAGTAAATAATAAAATTTAATTATAATATTCGTTAGTAAACTATTTCTTGTTTATTTTCGTATTTTTATATTTATGGCCTGAAACTCCTCATTAATTGCAACTATTTTAAATTTATAATGGAGGTGTGCATCAATAAGTTGGAAATTTGTTTGTCGTATATTTCATTTAGCTAGATCATTCACCCAATATCCACATATGATTGTAATGTCAAATTGATTTATTTTCATCTCATTTTATCTCATCCCATGTGGAATCCTTCTTATACTGTAACAACTCTAGTAATATTTGATCAGTTGACTCTTACATATCACAATTGTATATCATTTGATAATAGCCAATTAATTAAACACTGGATTTTCTTTTCTCTCACTATGTTCCTTAAATATATCTCTCAATATCAAAAGACCCGGGTTCATAAATATATTATACGCTTATCTTTGTATCATTCATCTACATACTACCCATTTTTGCTTATTATTTCGTGTATGTCTTCCTTTTAATGTCAGAATTAACTTGTATAAAATTTCACACTATACATTTTTAACCATAATTAGTTTGTCAATTGAGTGAGTGCTTTTGGTTTCATCGCTTCGTGAGAAATGGGAAAATATTTCCAAAAATGGGAGAAAACTACAAGTTATGCATGTGGTGTAGAGATGTTGGGTTTTGTTTCCCAAATGAATTTTTTTGGGGATCTTAATAAATGGTGTTCGGATGTTTTGAAATGTACGGGTTCTTAAACTGTAAGTAGTCATATATATGTTTCTTTTTATCACTTTTAAAGAGATGAGTAAGTCCTTTTACATTGGTAATTAAGTGCATATATGGTTATCTACATTATGATATCTTTTGGTATTGGCAGGTGCAGGTGCATATGGATGAGAAAACAGGTTTGGGGAAGTCTATATATGATATTTCTGCAACAGAATCTTAAACAAACTATTTTTACTTAAGAAAAGTTAAAATTTATTGATATTATGACGTCTAACCTCACTACATAATTAATAATAGGTAATATATACATACATACAATGTACATGCTATAAAATAATTGAAAACTCTTACCGAAGTTTAATCATTTTATTAATAAATACCTTCTCTTCTTTGTTAAGTTAGGGTTACTTTAACTATTAAATATCTTTGTTTACATTTCGAATCCCAAACGCGTCAGAAAAATACTTTTTCAAATATTTTTCACGTAAGATTATATAAGCATAATATTAATATATGCAAATGATAAACTTCAAACAGTAAAGGTTATATATTTGTAAGTCTTTTTACATTCCAAGTCCTTAATTCAACTATCGAACAACTACTTATTTGCCATTTAATATTTTGTCTTATTTAATCCAAAGTTTTGCAGTTATTATATTTGAAAATATAACCCATAAAACTTGCAATATTTTTCTTGGTGATATATGAACTCAAGTCTGAATAGATATAAGAATTAACCAATATGCCAGGCCAGTTCCCACCTTCTTCTCCGATTGCCTTTGAAAGTTCAGTGTGTTCTGTAAGCAATGAACGTTCCATCGTTGATAACAGTATTAATATATCAGATGATTCCCAAGCATCCCTCCAAGATTACACTTTACAACCAAAGGTTGAAAATATAGATCACAGGCATCAAAAATATTCGTATAAAGATGCTGATGTTACAGCCGTAATAAATGAAAAACTATATCCAACTCCTGACCCATCCTCGAGCATTGGAATAACTTCTTCGTCTCCAATGAGAAGAACGACAACGCCTTTTACAGAACAAGTTTTTCCAACCACGACCCTTTTTGGAAACAATTTGCATTCAGATGCAAGCTTAAAACTAAATCAATATCAAGATTCTCCCGTGGACATTAAATTTGATCCAAGCCAAACATCCAGAATAACCATTGGACGTAAAAAATCTGTCTGCGATATTGTCTTACCAAAAAGAAAAAATATATCAAGACAACATGCTTTCCTAACCTACTTCAGTAATAAAAAAGAGCTTAAAATAGAATGTAATGGTACCAATGGCATTGTTATCGTTTTACCTGATGGTGGTTTACACTGTTATTTAAGCCAGAATAATAATGCTAATAAGATAAATTATAAATTATATTTGAAAAATTACGCTAGCATTGAAACTATATCAAACGATAGCTCGATATTATTAATGAAAAGTCAGCACTTGACATCGTTTGCATTATTGAAAGGAGAAAGTGTTACTATGCCATTAATAGAAGGCACCAAGATAGATTTCAGGCAAGCAGAAATTTATCTAACTCTAAAGCAACATGATCCCACTCATAATGAAAATTCAGCCGCTTGTTATTTTGATGATAATTCTACCGAGACTGAAGATGAAATGGTCTTATTAAGTACAAGTAATGACACCTTTAATAATCAGTACAACCATATAAAAACACCGTCAAAGAAACTGATACCTGTATTACACTCTCCGCCTACGGACCCATTTAATTCCCAATGTAGTAGTGTCGATATAGCAACTAACAATAAGAGCAGTCCTTCCAATGACACAGCAAAGTCATTAACAATATTACCTAATGTCACAACATTGACACCTTGCCATATATCCACTAGAAGTAATATTGAACCGAAAACACCAAAGAAAATAAAAAAAGATATATTCAGAAAGATGAATTTTGATACACCACTTGGAAAATACAAGAACAAGGGCAAAACAAGTACTGAAAAATCAATAGACCGTCGAAAATTAGATAATATATTGTATATAACTACATCATCAAACCCACAGCCTTTAAAATTCTCAAGTGACCCAGAAATTTTCCAAGCAAAACATCAAAAACAAGAGCCTCTATTGTTAGATGCAGTTACAGTTACAAGTTCTGCAACTATAAAGGAGCGTAAATCCTCGCCGCTACTAGCAATTCAAAAAACAACATTAAACCCTACTGAAGCAATAACTGTGATAGATTCAGATGAGAAGGAACTCAAATTCGAAAATAATTTCACTGGGCAGGATAAAAACAAAAAAGCCATGAATTGTAACGAATTACAATATGCTCTCTCAAATTACTTAGCATTTTCAACTGCTCTCCAGACGCCATTATCACACTTACATAGAGTCAATAAATTAATTTCAGAACTCTCAAAAGATGAACTGCGCCAATTGCTAAATGATGAAAGATCAATTGGAATGATTAAACGACATGGTCAAGATGCAGCAGGTAAATTATTAGAAGAGGAATATTACTACGATTTAGAAAATGATTATGATGAAGGTAGAAGAAATTTAGTAATATCCCTAAAGGGGGGACGAATGGGACTTCGATCATGTAGAAAGAGTCATAAACAATATTATTGGAAAAAACCACCTAAGAAATGAATACAATAAAATTTAGATACAGTTTATTTTTATAGGTATATACATTACAAGATAATTAAAATAATATATATAGGTATTCTTTCTCTGGTAATGAATATTATACAGAAACTGGTTGAGGTAAATTATATGTAGAACCACGTTGTCTATGGAAAATCCATTTCCAGCAACAATAAATAATTGTGTTTCCTAATACAAAACCGAACAAAACGTCATACCAATGATGTCTGTGATCAGCTATCCTGGAAATCATAACAATAACAGCTAAGACTATACACCATAAATTCCGAGCATAGTGTCCTGAAATAAAATTATTTTGCCAAATGAAGGCAAAGACTAATCCACCAGTTATAAAACTTGAATGTCCACTAGGCGTACTCTTTAACCCTTCAAAAAGAAAAGCTTTGTCCGTCTGTTTGCATATATCTAATGTAACATATTCATCAACATGTTCTCCATCCACTGGTCCTGGTTGACATCTATCAAGGAAATCTGGACGCATGTTACCAATAACTAATTTTAAAGAATTTGTTGCTGCACCAGTTAGAGCTAAAATCAACGCTAAACAAAGCATACTGACATGAAAAAGATGCCACTCCTTTGGTAACCATTCAGGCTTAGCATTCAGCCAGTTTCCATGTAACTTTTTAATATTCTGTTTGCTAATTAGACAGTACCATGAGACAATAACGCTACCCGTAAGGATACTCACCAGAAACAATTCGTTACTTCCAATCATTTCATTACTCACATGTTTCTTCGAGATACTGGGATCATTCAATTTAAATTTAATGGTTTGCCATCTTGGAACCAGTCCAAATTCGGAGTATACAAAGAAAATCCCACAGAAGAAAAGTACTGTGTAGGGGAAAAAATAAACCTTCAGATAATTCAATACTTGCGATGACCTTCTCATCGGGACCTAATTTTTTCCAGCCTTTGGTATAGAATATTAATTCTATCTTCTTGCCATTGTTGTTTCCTTAAGAAACCTATAAAGAAAATTTATATTGTTGATTCGAGTACACGATTCCCTTTAAGCAGGGATAACTTTTTCTGATGTGCGGAGAATTCTTCAAGCGTGAAAAATTACGTATTTCTAGGAAGAGAAATGCCAACAAATTTGCAACGAACTTACAAAAAATAAAAAAGGTACTATTAAAAGGCATTATTTATTAGCCATCAATTAATTAATATATATTTTTTATTTAAATTAGAGTATTGTTATAATTTGTTATTTTTTTGTATTTTTTTATTTGAAATTTTGATTTTTAATAAAAATGTAATAGGAAATTATAAGACATAAATTGTTATGTTTTTAACGAGTAAAAAGGAGTAATAGGTAGAGATTAATTGGTGTAATAAAATAAATGGTTAAAAGATGGTTGGGATAAGTATACTGTTAAAACAATATATCAACTAATTCCCAATAAATACCTATTTGAAAATTGTCTAATTCAATATCTTTCATAGATGGTGCAAAAAGGATTCTGTTTCTTTGCGTATAGCCATTGTTATTGGCAATTATTTCCTGGCCATGAGTCATTGTAGTAAATAGAGAGTTCACCTCAGGATACTGGTTAATTGTATCAATACCATACTGATCCACCATTTTACGATATATTTCAACTTCTTTAAGTTCTTTATCATAGTATTTTTCTTCAATACAGAGATTGTTTGGGATAGCACATAACCAAATCCTTGTCTTATAAAATTTAAATAAGCTTTTGATCAAATCCCTGAAATCGTTCCTTTCCTGACAACAATAGAAGAATGTCAATTTTTTCCTATCAAATTGGTACTCTGCATTTAAAATTCTAATGGTTAACTCTCTTTCGTTAGAAAAAGGATTTGAACGAATTGCCTCATTATATTTTTGTAATTTTAACTTCGCAAGATGTAACGCCTTTAGTTCATCTTGAAATTTATGATGTAAGTTTTGTGAAGCCTCCCAAATTGAAGCAAATCTTACAACTTGTTTGGATGGAAACACTAATTCTGTCAATTCTACAATGTCGTATGTTCTTGAATTCAATACCCCCGACCTACCTAATTTGGTTTCAATCAGTGCACGAATAAAATCATTATTCGGATAATGCTGAAAATTGGAGGTAATCAAGGAATCAAAATGGACTTTCTTCTTTAGAAAATTTGCAAATAGGGCTAAATCTAAATGAACTGTTGGTTCGATAACCATTACTAAATCTTTACCACGATCTCCATCAATAACAACCAAGTCACCCCTTTGCATTATCATGCTACCCTGGTGATTAGTTGCAAGCATTTCAAGTTTACCATTTTTACCAGCGCATAATACCAATGGTCTCCCATAATACTGCAGGTTATGGCTGCTATACCTTTTATTTGATCGTTTTCTATTTGGAAATTGTCCATTATTATCGTTGTTAGAGCTCCCAAATTCTAGATTACATTCTTTCAAAAAATTTAAGAACTTAATAGCAGCATCCTTTTTTTCTTTAGATATAATGATCCTTTCACCAGAAGCAGTAATGAAAACATTGGATATAGTATGCAATGATGGATTGGTAATTAACACTTTAATATA
Organism: Jamesozyma piceae; assembly: GCA_030674245.1. NCBI lineage: Eukaryota > Fungi > Ascomycota > Saccharomycetes > Saccharomycetales > Saccharomycetaceae > Jamesozyma > Jamesozyma piceae. The sequence continues at coordinate 31,908 of JAJLYB010000117.1, forward strand.
ATCAACAAAATCACAAACTTGCTCAGAAGCAAAGTATTTCGAACCATAGTCTTTATACATTTCACGAACTTCATCACATGGGTGAGATTGATTTTCATTTTCTGAGATCAAGCAACCTTTTGTGGTAAAATCTGTATTCATCAATCTTTGGAAATCTTCTTCAGAGTAACTATCAATTGATTTATTCTTAGTCACATGCTCAATCATTTCTTTGAAGTCGAAGCTGGGCGCTATTGGACCTTTAGATTCATCATCTACGAATTTTGTATTCCCTCCTTGATACATGTCCAAAAAATGATTATTGGGACCATTATTCTTCCAAGGGTAACCGTTAACCTTTCTTTTAATTTGGTTAGATAGTTCAGGAGGAAGCATTTCATCCAATAAATCAGAGAGTGGAGCCCTCAGTTTCGATGGTTCTGGAGTGTAAAATTGGGTATTATCTTGTTCTACTTTGACTTGATTTACTGAAGAACTAACTTTGGCAGTATTATTCAATGAAGGAAAAGGCAAAAAATCTTTATAGCCAATGGTGGCCAATGAATCATCATTACTAGAACTTAACTGAGAATTGTCACCCCATATTGACCTTCTACTTTTTTCATTGGGTTTATTAGACCTAGCATAGAATTCGGAAATACCAGGTCCAAAAATATTTGGATTATTCTTTTCAAGATACTGTTTACGACCCTCATTGTCTGTATATATCATTCTTGATAGTTCATCACATGAAGGGTAATAACCGGTATTTCCATTGCTAGAAGGTGTCTTGGGTTCTAATAAAGTTTGAGGTGGAGACAGAGAGTCTGTAGTCGTAGCAGAACGTGTGATTTGTAGGTTAACTAAACTAGATTCTAAACCAGTAGAGAGGGAAGAGAGATCAGAGGTGTTCTCTTTAGAAGAAGCAGGCCTAGAATCTCTTTGAGGTTGAATTTCTTGAATAGCAGTTCTTGGATTATATTTTCTAACAGACCATTGTTCGCTGGTTCGGGAAAGCAACTCATTGTAACGATCCTTCAAGTCATCTTCATCAGAGGTATCAGAACAATTATCAGGTGTGCTAAATCTCATTTTGTAGGCTGTAAATTTTGAATTTTTATGTATTTATCTCTCTTCAAAAATTTATTAAATCTATTGTTAGATTACTAATTTTAATAGTTTAATTTATTCTAAGTTCTAGTTTATGGTTTATCTCAGTATATTATTTTAAATTTTTAATGGAAAACAACCATTTAATTTTCAGAGTAAAAGGATATGGATAAAATAATGAGATGACAAGCCAATTCACATCGTATTTATATAAATTATACCTTTATTCCCTTTGCTACAAAATTACTTATATTTACCTTTGAATATGCTACATTCTTAATATGTATACTCTTAATTCCCTTTTAATTCTTTCTTATAAATACTAATTTGGTGCATTTGTATTCCCTTTGTTCCCCCATTTGAAGGTAACCATAGTTTCTTTCCACATTGTTCAGGAAAACGTTAACAAAATTTCGTTAGCCACACCGGACTTCGCAATTGCGATAACAACTTAAAAAATCGTATGATAATTTCACAAAAAATAAAGGCAATAGATTAAAAAAATATTATAGAAATCTACACAAAGACAAAACATTTATGGGTAAATCTAAACTACATTATCCATAAATAAAACAACCCGTTTACACTACACATTATCAGCAGATATATGAAGAGGACTTTTCCTTTGTTGGTGGTGTCTTCTAGAACTTCTGTCTCAACTGAAATTTTGCCATTTTGGGTGTCATTCTGCTGATCATTTTCTTTATTTTGCTGATTTTGGTCTTGACTTTGGCCTTGGTTTTGTTGGTTGCTCTGTTGATTTTGATTATTATCTTGCTGATTATTATCTTGCTGATTGTATTCTTGATTCTGATGGTTCTGATCTTGACTCTGTTGATTCTGTTCTCCATTTTCTTGATTTTGGCTAATATTATTCACATTTTCCTCAGGATGTGATTGGCTATCACCAGGTTCATTAAATACAACCCCTAAACCCTTGGCCATATGCCATTCAACATGACAATGTAACAACCATTTCCCAGGATTATCCAGATTAATTCTAATAACTGCAAAGGAGTTTCCAGGAATATTGATGCTATCTCTTACACTTGGAATTTTTCCAGATATTTTCCAATATTCCATATCTTGTTCATATTTTTGCCAAGCTCTTCCGTTGTGGTCATCTTTTCTCAAAGAGCCTTCACGCCCTTTTCCGATTGAAACTACTTGGAAATGATGTCCGTGCAAATGCCAAGGATGACGCATGTGATCAATTGAATTGATGATTAATTCAACAGTTCCTTTACCCGATGGGAGTTGTATAGGTTCGACCAAATATTCCTGAAAGGCCTTACCATTTACTTTATAGAAACCTGTGCCAAACTTATTTATAGTTTCTGGGTCTGAATAGTACTCGTACCCAAGTTCTAGAGTTTCTACAGGGTTATTTAATAATTTAGTTCTTATTTCCATTTCGTTGGTTTGATAATTTTTAAGAACGATGGGGTTTAATTCAGTAAACAACTCATTTTTATCCAAGTTTGGTAAATCATTAATTCTAAAACTTCTAACATCTACATCATCATGTGAGGCTTGAGAAATCTTCCCGTCACCCCCGCGAGTAAAGCGAACAACTTTAGTAAAATATCCCATCATCTTGTTGCATCCATTTATAATCTTTAAATCATTTATATTATTCTTCAGCTTTATGACGACAGTATACCTTTGACCAACTGCACAACTTAATGTGCTTATTACATAAGGATTTACTACAATCCCATCCGTCTCAACAACAACCATTTCATGATCTTGGACATTTATAATCTGAGTTCCTGACATTCCTGTATTGATAATTCTAAGTTTCAGGTATTTTGTCGATTCATTTAAGTCATAGTCAAGAATACTAGATTTTTTACCATTAATTAATGAATCACTAATTCGTGGATCTGGTCTACCATTCCTAGAAAATACATTGTTACGTAAAATATCTAAATTCCAATCGTCGTAATAATCACTTAGGGTAAATATTTCCTCTTGAACTTCTTCATTACCCAATCTGCGCACACCATCTTCGTTTTTATCACTAGCGCTATCTTCGTTTAAGGGTAAAATACTATTTGGAGATATGCTAGTATCTTCCAAGGTCGATAGTGTCTTCACTACATTATCAATAAAAATATCATACATAGGACAATCCACAATAAGAACACCCCTGAGACCATCTCCATATTGTACTGATGTGTGCGAGTGGTACCAAAAAGTACCGCAAACACCTCTTGGTATTGTAAAATTATAATAATATGTTTCACCTGGTTTTATTGGATCCTGTGTAACACCAGGAACACCATCATGCTCATTACCTATTGGAGCCAATCCATGGAAATGAATAGAGGTATTACAATAGTCTTCAAGAAATTTATCATCTGCTATTATTTTCAGCTCAGATTTCGAACAAATGCGGTTAAGAACAGATAAATTAATCGAGTCACCAGAATTAACTCTTATTGTAGGACCATAACTATCACTGCGGCCATTTATTGATATTATCCTTCGGTCGTACTCATTATATGCTGTAGTTATATCAAAGTGGATAATATGGTTCCTTGGCGTAATTTCTGTGGAGGTAGAGATACCCGCATCAAAGAGAGAAAATAATGTTGCAACCACTAATAGTATCCACATTACAAATATTATATGATATATGTGTTGCTGTTGTCTTTCCCTTTCGAAATTTCTTTACTTTTGCTTTAGGCCTATATTTTATTAGGGATTTTCCTGTTAACATCCTTAACATTAAAAACAAAGTCCTTTTAAATTAGAAAAAAATAATGGTTGCTAGGAGATTCGAACTCCTGCATCTTACGATACCTGAGTGTTCCCAATTTTTCATTGGTTAAGATCCGTAAATAATCTTGAATCAGGCGCCTTAGACCGCTCGGCCAAACAACCGCAATTTCTATTTATTGTAAGATTGTTAGCGCTAAGACGCATTTTAAAAATCATAAAAATCAATCGTATTATAATTAATTAACCATATTCGAATAGCAGATGAAAAGAGCTATCGAAATAACTAAGTCTCATTGTATTTGACCTTTATTATAAATAGTTGTCTTACACCAGGATCGTGGTTAAGACTAATTAAATTAGCTGTAGGGTAACTACAGAATCGAAACTAATGTTTCGAGAATTATTAAATCCGACGACAACATAGTTGTTGCGGATTGTTGGAGAGTGTGAAAGGTCACACATTAATATCTCCGTGGTATTTCCTAAAAAGGAAAACCAAATTAAATTAAATGTGAAGGCTTTATTCAACTATTGCTGAAACATGTTTTGCCAGACATTCGTCTCAGACAATGCTGGTTAGTACTATTATTATTATTATTATTATTATGCCCTAGTCGTTGAAGAAGAACAATGCTGTGCAATTATTAAATACTTCCCTCATCCAAAGAGATGTTGTATTATGCCCTAGACGTTGTACAATGCTGTGCATTATTATTACTATTATTATACGTATCCTTAGAGGTGACGTTAGATGGCATCATGACGATGTATGACCATCATATATAAGTCAAATAAGTTATTACTTATTTTAGAAATAGGAGAGACCAGCTTAATGAACTGACTCTGCTATTTGGGTCTCAGACGAATGTAGGACGAACGACTTAATGAACCGGGCGTCATGCATTCTAATGTTACTCTCTTGTAAACCATCCATTAGTATTCTTCTGCAGGGAATCTAAAGGAGGTATCATGTTACATTCATAAAATGTATTCGTGTTAAATAAAAACAAAAAGTATATAAATAGGTTGTGAGATGGATTAAAATCATTCTCTCGAATTCTTTCCAGTTTTCAGTTGAAGACTAC
>JAJLYB010000118.1:0-36682 GCA_030674245.1 Jamesozyma piceae
GTTACTAACAACCACGAACGCGATTGAAAACGAAACACGAAAATAAAACAATAGCATATAGAAAGTTATGAACGACACGAGTGTTCATATAAGGAAATCAATGTTTGACTACAAACAATTAACTTATAATGACCACAGATGATGGTCAACGAGAATAGTATAACTTATCGACGATGTGAAAAATTTTCACCTATTACTTCACTTCCCAGAGACGTATAAATAGACCAATACTTCAAGTATACAATCTGATTGATATTGATTCTTAATTAATTAATTAATTAATTTATTTATTTTACATAATTATTATTTTATAATAAACCGAACTTTTATACAAAGATTACAAGTAGTAAAAGATATTTACTTCCTCTTCTAACCTAAACTTACCTCGACATACACTAATCAATAATGATGCCTTCAACTAAGAATCAATCTTCTATCAGTGCATATACCTCTGAACGCTAAGAATCAATCTTCTATCAGTGCGTATGCCTCTGAACGAATATGTATATAACTAACTAAGTATATAATATCTAACTATAATTCAGAGTGGAAGCGCGGATAGTTCGGATCGACAATCAATTGTTATTCGGTATTCAGATTGAGTAATTATTACTTGTCTTTTTTATCTATTAATCTAATATTCATAATCCTATGAACTCAGATTTCCAATGTCTATAAACTGGGAGATTATGCCACTATTTATACTTTTCGAATTCCTCAATTCCTGTTGGGGAATCCGATATATTTCTAATCATAACATCGAAGTTTACTGCTTATAGTAACTTCGGATTAATTTATTTCTCATAATAAATTATGATGCCGTATGTTCTCTATTTCTTTTAAGGTTTACCATCATGTCAAATATATTTTTAGGTCTTCTTATTAATTCAAATATTGGTTAAATTCTCTTAATAATTTTAGGTCAAAATAGCATCAATTAAGTCTATACTTTTATGCTATTTTTCTTTGATCAAAACTGGGTTACATTACAACAATTATAAAATTAATTGGGCGTGTGGTCTAGTGGTATGATTCTCGCTTTGGGTTTTCATTTAAGCACAAATATGCGAGAGGCCCTGGGTTCAATTCCCAGCTCGCCCCTTTACTTTTTGGGTTTTTAATTGGTTTTAATAAAAAGTATTTCAAATTTGCTTAGATATCTGGCGTATAGAGCACTAGTAGTATTGACGTTGTACTGCGTTTTCAATATATAATATAATCAAGACTAAAACAATAATAAAAATTTAACTCAATAATCCAAAAAATATAATTAATTAGAGAGCGGTGTAGTAATTTATATCAAAATTACATTGAAAAACTAAATAGTACAACGCCTATAAACCTCGAGAGAAGGTAAAATTTTTAAAAAGAAGAAAGTAATAGCGAAAATTGAAATAGTTTAGATTTAATATACAGCGCCATGCAGTGGGCAGAAATTTCTACCAATGTAAGCTTGATTATGATTATGATTATTATCCTGGAGCTTTTGAGATTTCTTGACAAACCAACTTTTAATGCACTTGTAATGAAACACACATAAGCATTCTAACCTACCGATCTTTTCACCTGGCAGCATTTCTTCAAAACAGATTGAACATTCCGAGTATTCTTGTTGATCATTTTGATCATTAGCGGTGCCTGTAGCTGCCTCAGGAATCTTATAGACTAACATTCTATTTCTTGATGTTGGACATTTTAAAAAATCTTTAATTTCGTCTTTATTTTCGTTCGAGTCATATGCATGGTGTTGTTGAATACGCTCTGCACGTTCAATACATTCATTAATATGAGTATGTACTTCTTCATCATCATTCTCATGGGATAAATTTGTTAAATCGAGATTACATATTGGGCAGTGATGTGCTTCTTCTTCCTCCAGCTCTCGTCTACTTTGTCGGGTAGTTGTATTGTTACAATTTGATGATGACTCTGTATCGAGCTCCGTTGCTTGTTCAGTAATTTCATTAGTCTTTAGAGTACCAGGTAAAGAAATATCTTGGTCTAATGTGTTTTCTATCGTGGAATGTATCTCATCATTACTATTCGAGGGAGTGTTTTCATCATATGATGCGGCTGTATCTGTTGTAAGCGTTGATTGTAATTGTTGTCCCCATGGTTGGAGTAATGAACCTAAACGCAATAAACTTTTATAACATGGCCGACATGTCCTATACGGAGCAAGTTCATCATCGAATGAATCACGTCTAACTATCTTAACCTTTTTCGTATCGTACCCAACAAATTTATTTGCACATGATCCACAGAATATCCCCCCGCAGCATCTACAGTGGTGTCTTCTAATAAGGAGTGTAAATTTGCGAGAGCAAGTTAGACAGTTTTGAATGTACTTATCTGGTTGCCATTCAGCAAAACCATTAATAAAATTAAGAAATTGTTGGTCAGTGGTTGGTTGACCTTCAATATCACTCATTGTTTGAATAAAGGTAAGTAAAATAACCTAAAATGTGCTTCCTTGACTAATGTGTTATGTCTGTTTCAGAATCAAATTTTGAATATATATATAGATATATATATGTATATATAATATTTGGCGAGTACTTTATTCTTCGTTCTTGGACAAATGCAAAGACTAGAGTTTAACCTATCCTTCATAACATCCATCAAATGGTAATCCATTCCTTGTAACCACTGTCAATCCCTCCATAACTGGACTTTAAAATTCTCCTCATCACCGCTTTCAGATTCACAGAACGAAAATAAAAGGCAAAAAACATCGCAACATACAAAAGGGTCAATCACGTGCGGTAGCTACATATATAATATAATATGAAATGGATGGTTGCTTAGTGATTCTGGAGCTGGTGTGATAACGATACTTAGAGGATCCCTAAATTAATGACTGCATATAAATTGGCACGGTGGGTTTACAAAGATTATATTACGCCGTATAACCTGTCGAACTTCTACGAGCTCGTGCGCTCAAGGGTTCCATCAAGAACGACATCACAATGTGCTACCTCATTGAGGCAATCGCTACATATTAGTGAGCTGTTCCTATATTTTAACACTATCAGACACGATATGCCCTTATCTAAGGACGGTTATTTCCAGCATTTAGCTCCAGAGGTACTTGTAGATGATAGTTCCCTACTTCCTTTTAAGAGACGTGTGTGGGGTAGTGGGTCTATGATACAATACAGACCAATATCAATAGGAAGAGGCTACGACTGTATGGAAAAAGTGACGGGTGTAAGGCGATACAGAGATGATATGTTTGTTACTTTGGAACGGAGTGTTGTGGACATGGAAAGAGCAAGAACGTTGTGTAAGGAATTAAGGACTCTAGTATATACGAATTCCAAACCCAATCCATATATAGCGGCTGGGAGAATATTCAATGAAACTAATAACGACCAGATATTAGGGGAACTGACCCTTCAAGAGATGGATATTTTCAGATATGGTCAACTAACTTTAAACCCACATAAAATTCATTGGGATATACAATATGCACAAGATATCGAAGGATACGAGAGTATTATCGCACAAGGCTCACTGTCAACCCAAATTCTAGCAACGTTTGCAGAATCATTTCTCGGTGAACCCATAAAACGCTTGAAATATCGTAATATCAACTATCTTTATCCTGGAACTACAGTACAGATATGTCTCCATTTAAACCAGTTACACAACAAATACGAGTTCTATATGAGAGATCATGACAAACCTGACAGAGTATACAGCACCCTACACGTGGATCCATAATGAAAATAGTTTCTTATATATTTTGATAGGTTCCTTCTATTATTGCTCAGAAGCGACCGTAGATCAGTTGTGGTCTCCACCCAAATTTTTCAGAAAAAGAAAAAAATTTTCAGTTTGATTTTTCGTTTAAGAAACTATTATGTATATATATACTATATGTATTGTAACTATACTGAGTACGGTGATAAGTGAAAACCAACCATTCGATTAGTATATACAAAGCATTATGTCTAATATTAATGAAGAATTACCGGAAATTCTGCAAGATGCAGTCCTTAAGGCATCCATTCCTGTCCCAGACCATTTCGTTAAAGTTCAAGGTATCGATTACTCTAAGCCAGAGGCCACCGATATGAGAGCTTCTGATTTGGTCAATTCTATGAAAACCATGGGCTTCCAAGCTTCTTCTTTAGGTACTGCTTGTGATATTATTGACAACATGAGATGTTGGAGAGGTAAACACATCGATGAATTAGAAGATCATGAGAAAAAGGGTTCCTTTGATGAAAATGGATACCAAAAGACCACAATTTTCATGGGTTATACTTCAAACTTAATTAGTTCCGGTATAAGAGAAACTTTAAGATACTTGGTTCAACATAAGATGGTTGATGCTATTGTTACCTCAGCAGGTGGTATCGAAGAAGATTTCATTAAATGCCTAGCACCAACCTACTTAGGTGAATTTTCCTTAAATGGTACTAAATTACGTGAGGAGGGTATGAACAGAATTGGTAACTTAGTAGTACCAAATGATAATTATTGTAAATTTGAAGAATGGATTGTCCCAATCTTGGACACTATGCTAGAAGAGCAAGAAGAATATGTTAAGAAACATGGAGATGCTTGTTTAGATGCTAACCAGGATTTGGATTCTCCAATTTGGACACCATCAAAGATGATTGACAGACTTGGAAAAGAGATTAACGACGAAAGCTCTGTTCTATACTGGGCTCACAAGAACAAGATCCCTGTGTTTTGTCCTTCAATTACCGATGGTTCTATTGGTGATATGTTATTCTTCCATACTTTCAAAGCCTCACCAAAACAATTAAGATTAGATATTGTTGCTGATATTAGAAAGATCAATTCTATGTCTATGGAAGCTTCTAAAGCGGGTATGTTAATCCTTGGTGGTGGTTTAATTAAGCATCACATTGCTAATGCTTGTTTAATGAGAAATGGTGCTGACTATGCAGTTTACATCAATACTGGCCAAGAATTCGATGGTTCTGATGCAGGTGCTAGACCTGATGAAGCTGTCTCTTGGGGTAAAATTAAGGCTGAAGCTAAACATGTCAAGCTTTTTGCCGATGTTACAGCCGTTTTCCCATTAATTGTCGCAGCAACTTTTGCTAACGGTAAAAAACTAGAATTCAAGGATTAATTAGTCTAATAATCATTGACTTGAATATATATATATATATATTGAACTGGTTTTTCGAAACTAGTTCTTTCTTTAATGATATGCTTTAAAAGTGAAACGACAATGATGACTTTTTATTTTTTTAATATTGCGATATAATATGTATGTAATTATAAATGATCCTATATATTTAAAGTTTAACAAAGAAAATTATGCCGATGCTGATTATTATTATTATTATTAGCTATTTATTATACAAAAAACATGATTATAAGGCATTGCCTCTCATTTTTTCGGCATTAAGAACATCGTTACCAAGAGATTCCATATTATCTCTTTCAATTAAAGAACCGACACTAGGATATGCCATACTTGATTCATATGCAAGAATAATACGTTCTTGAGTGATACCTATTTCACAAAATGCCAATGCTTTGATAATATTTGCGTAACGAATGATTGTTTGCCTAATATTATTTGTAATATCTGGGTCATTTTTATCTGAATATATTTGCCATGATGATTCTTCTTCTAATCTTGTAATAGAGACATTTGATGTAGGATTTAAAGATACAGCACCGGTTGGGCCTGATTGGGGTTCTTTTGAACCACCAGCACCTGTGCTACCACCAGGAGGTAAATCTCTTGCCAAATCCATTTTTGCGGTCTTTCTTAACCAAATATAACCATTTACACCTAACACTACAGTGATATTACCAGGAAGATTGTGGGTATGATTCTTGGATCTAACAATCAGTGAACTTGGCACTTGACAAAATAAACCATTCCTTAACTTACCATATTTTAAGGATCTGGTGTGAAGGCACGCAGCACCATCCTGAAACAAAGATTGTACTTCAGCATTTAGTAAATCACCTTCCTTTAAGAAACTTCTCATTTGCAGCTCATCACTTTCTGATTTTCTTCTCAGGATACCACCTGGTAAATTAACTGAACCTAACATCAATATAGCATGTTGTTTTCCACCAATATCCACCTTCCATCTTTTGTTTCCGACTTCTGCGATTCTCCCGACAACATGATCACCAGTCTCTGGAGAGTAACGACCCTTTAAGGGTATTACAGATAACAATTTGTTAACCTTGGAGACGGTACCAGCCACAGAAGAGTATGTCAGGTTATCTAGGAAATATGTACCATGCCCTCTCATCCACGCGGGATCATCTGTAACTAGTTCACCAGGTGTCATAATTTCAGATTCTGAAACATCACGGGTTGTTTGAGTTTTACTACCTTCTGAAAGTTCATTTTCTGACATGTAAATATCTTCTTCATCAGAATCAATATCTGGATTTTCCTGTATAGTAGTTTGTTGGAAACCACCATTTCTCGCTACTACTGAAATAACTTCCAACATAATTGTGTTTACAGATATATGGTTGATTATGCTAAGTACAAAGTAATTCACTTGCTAATAATAACTAACCCGATTCTTACACCTAAGAAAACACATGTCTACAAACATATATAATTAATATCATTATCCCATCGACTTAAAATTAAGATTTGAATAAATTTTCACTTTGAGAAAAAAAAAAGATTGGAAATTCTTACACGTGACTCTAAAACTGGGAAGCACTTCCTATTGAAAACACTCGATTAAGAAGTACTCCTGTCGTTTAGTAATGTTGCTTATTTAATCCATTGTCGTTTAAAGTTTCAGATCTCAAACATTTTCTCGCATCGAAAACGATTTCGAATGTATTATATAGCATATATATGTATATGGTCAATACATCTATGTAGAATGTGTTCTGTATGCTATTGTCGTTTTTAAAAATATTTACTCAAGCGTGTTTTTCCATATAAATACATAGCAGTTGCATTAGATCAAACCACTTAATGACAACCTTTTATTCTGAAGAAATTGGCCTTGAAAAGACTGACCCTAAACGCTGGAGACTCCGTACTGACCCACTAGGTAGGGAAACATGGGAGTATATAGACACAGAGGAGATTATCAATGATCCCCAATCAACATTTGCTCAGTGGTTACTTCAAAACCCTGACTTTCCAACTCCAAAGCCCGCTATTACACCCTCGAACCCCAATTTCAAAGCAGAAGATGCCTGCCACAATGGTGCTTCCTTCTTCAAACTTTTACAGGACTCAGAATCAGGTATTTTTCCATGCCAATACAAGGGTCCTATGTTTATGACCATTGGATACATTGCTGTAAACTACATAGCAGGCATTAAGATCCCTGAACATGAACGCATAGAATTAATAAGATATATAGTCAATACTGCCCATCCAGTAGATGGAGGATGGGGACTTCACTCAGTGGACAAATCCACTGCATTTGGTACAGTTCTCAACTACGTCAATTTAAGATTATTAGGATTACCAGCTGAACATCCTATTTGCACAAAGGCGAGAAACACACTATTAAGATTAGGCGGTGCTATAGGAGCTCCACATTGGGGCAAAATCTGGCTAAGTGCTCTAAACTTATACAAATGGGAGGGTGTGAATCCTGCACCACCAGAGACTTGGTTACTACCTTATTGGTTACCTATTCACCCAGCAAGATGGTGGGTTCATACACGGGGTGTATACCTTCCAATCAGTTATCTCTCCTTAACACATTTTAGTTGTGAGTTAACACCATTATTGCAAGAATTAAGAAAAGAAATCTACACAAAACCATATGATACTATCGACTTTAGTGCCAATAGGAACACAGTCTGTGGTGTAGATCTATATTATCCACATTCAACGACCTTAAATGTTGCAAATACTGTAATTGTTGCTTACGAGAAGTATATCAGACCTTCATGGTTATCACATCACTGTGAGGATGTAGTTTACGATTTGATAAAGAAAGAAATTGAAAATACGGATTCACTATGTATTGCTCCAGTTAATCAAGCATTTTGTGCCCTGGTCACTCTTATTAAAGAAGGTGCCGAATCGAAAGCATTCAAGAAGTTTGAATATAGGTTTAAGGATGCATTATTCCATGGACCTCAAGGTATGACCGTAATGGGTACAAATGGTGTTCAAACATGGGATTGTGCGTTTGCTATTCAATATTTCTTCATGGCTGGGCTGGCTGAGAAACCAGAATTCTATGATACAATCGCATCTGCATACAAATTTTTATGTCGTTCCCAATATGATACAGAATGTGTCCCCGGTAGTTTCAGAGACAAGAGAATTGGAGCCTGGGGATTTTCCACCAAAACACAGGGTTACACTGTATCTGATTGTACTGCAGAATCCATTAAAGCAATCATTATGGTCAAGAATTCTCCCATATTTTCAAAAATCCACGAAGAGATTTCAGATGAGAGACTCTGTAAAGGTATTGACATCTTATTAGGTCTTCAAAACACGGGATCATTTGAATATGGATCATTTGCAACATATGAAAAAATAAAAGCCCCATTATTTTTAGAAAGTTTAAATCCAGCTGAAGTTTTCGGTAATATAATGGTCGAGTATCCTTATGTGGAATGTACTGATTCTTCTGTTTTAGGATTAACTTTTTTCCATCAAAATAGTAACTATCGTGAGAACGAAATTTCTCAAAGAATTAAAATTGCCATAGACTATTTAAAAAAAGCTCAACAAGATGATGGAAGTTGGTATGGTTGTTGGGGGATTTGCTTTACATATGCTGGTATGTTTGCCATCGAGGCATTGCATTCGGTGGGTGAAAACTATGAAAATTCAAAATTTGCGAAAGACGGTTGTGATTTCTTAGTTAGTAAACAAATGGAAGATGGTGGTTGGGGTGAATCAATGAAATCGAGTGAATTACATAGTTATGTTAGTAGTGACAAATCACTTGTTGTCCAGACTGCTTGGGTGCTAATTGCCTTAATCTTGGCAAAATATCCAAACAAATCAGTAATCGATAAGGGAATTACGTTATTGAAATCGAGGCAGCAAGAATCCGGGGAATGGAAGTTTGAAAGTGTAGAAGGTGTTTTCAATCACTCATGTGCAATTGAATACCCAAGTTATAGGTTCCTGTTCCCAATCAAAGCTCTTGGTTTGTATGTAAAAGAATGTGGCGCCGATGCTATCTGATTTGATAAATAATGATATATAATTTAAATAAATAATATACTCAAAAGGTATGATAATAATGATGTTGACGTGGAGGAAGAATTCGGCTAATATTTCAAGATATCAAATGCTACATTTATACTGAATATAAACCCTCCTGTCTAATACTACCTTCAAAAATCACATATAAAAATTTGCAAATAATACAAGCCAATATAACTAATTCAAGTATAATTCAGAACATCTACTATACAGGAATTTCAATCCTCAAGTCCTTTTGACTACAAGATTTTGTTGATCCTGAATTGAAATTTTTTTCAGTACAAAGCTTAACAAATATTTTCAGAAAAACAATGCGAGAAATTTGTTTCTTACAGGTTTTTTAAACGAACAGAACAGATCATTGAATCAAACCTTACCAACAAGATATCTATACGTAAAGGCAAATAATTTAAATCCTCACATATTTATAGAGTATTATTAGAACTCTTATCCTTAGAGTTCAATTGTATTTTTTAATACTATAATATATCATTTACTGGAGATCAGTTATTTTAGTTCTGTATTAAAAAGGATTTAGTCATATAGACAAATATACCATATCTATCTATATTTGAATTAACCGTATAACCTTCAATCCTATAAATATATAAAGAAACACACTATTTAGAACATGGAAACAATTGATATTCAAAATAGATCATTCGTAGTTCGTTGGGTTAAATGTTCCCATGGAGATACGATTAATTATCAAATAAAACCTTTAAAAAAATCCATTGAATTAGGCATCTATAAAAAATTAAAATCAAGCATTGATGACCAATCTGCGACTGTTCATATTGCTCCAGATACTAAAGCTGCGTTAGACTATGCCAACAAGACTTTAATACACAGAAATAATTCAATGAGCTCTAAACCTGATTCACAAAATCAATCAGATTCACATTCTCGTTCTAACCTTTCAATTGCAAATATCCAACAGCAATCGCAAGAAAAACCATTAAGGGATCGTTTGCAGGCCTCAGGATTCACTTTAGTAGAATGGATTGGCAATATTTCTGGTAATAAAATGTATCAAGGTACACTACATGTCAAAGATACTGATTATTATTATGGATTTATTTTAGACAATACCGCATCAAAGAATGTCAAGAAGAAGGTTCTGTTTAATGCTAGCATTAACCAAGATGACACTGAATCATTGGCTTGTGTCTGCTCTACTTCTGCACCATTAATACTGAAATCGGCTCCCCAAAGCGAGTCTGTATTTGTAGTTGGCCAAGGTAGGTATATTCAAGGTTATCTAATGAAGAAGAGAAGAAAAAGATTGCAAGGTTTCAAACGAAGATTTTTCACATTAGATTTTAGATATGGCACTTTATCCTACTATTTGAATGATCATAACCAAACCCGACGTGGTGAGATAGTTATAAATTTATCCAGTGTGAGTGCGAATAAAAAGGATAAGTTGATCATTATTGATTCAGGTATGGAACTTTGGGCGTTAAAGGCTAAGGATAGCGCATCGTGGCAAACATGGGTCAATGCTTTGCAATCGTGCTTCGATAAATCCGGTGATTCTGAAGAAGAAGAGGAGGAGGAGGACCAAACAGTTACTTTAAACAATGAAAGAGAGTTTTCAGATGATGTATCGGATGACTTAAACACTTCGAGAAAAAAGGATAAATTACAATCCTCGAAATCAAGTCTGAAGTCTTACATCCCATTACCGGCTGAGACATATGAGAATTACACCACAAGCTTAAAGCTGTTACAACAGCGTATAGAACAATGTAAGCATGACTCGTTATCTTACTGTAAATTTGATGAAGAAAACAAATTAAAAAATATACACCGCACAACTTCATCCTCGTCTGTTCTAAGTTCAAGACGATTACGGGAAATGAATATTACATCTTCAATGGATTCTAGTGAATCCTTATTACTTTCCCCATCAGAATTAAATGGTAAATCTGTTTCTGAAGAACATGAACTATATAATAATTTAGAAGAATTGCAGAGTTTCTTTAATCAGTTTGCTAAACAAGCTAAAGTATTACTTCGTGATCATAAACATGTTACCAAGGGCATAAGAGACAAGCGATCATCTCTCACTTCTATTACAAGTGATAATGATGAATATTTTGATGCTGAAGATATATTAAGCCAAGGTGTTATATTACTTGACGACGAAGATGATGATATAAATAATAAATTTGCTGGTCTTGAAAATATCAGAACCAGCACCCCAGAAGCTACATCATTTGAGAAATTGGATTCTTCTATGACAACTGACAATTTTAGGAATAGAAGTCCAGATATAGTACAATCTGACATCTTATCTTCGACCACATTAGGAAAGGAAAGTCGTGATATTACTGATTTGTACCCTTTACCATTTAATGGAAAGGTTAAACGTCGTGATGATATAGAAATATGTACTTCTACTCCTCAAAGTTTATTGACTTTCTTGAGGAAGAATGTCGGTAAAGATTTGAGTTCTATTACCATGCCAGTAACATCTAATGAACCAATTTCAATTTTACAGCTAATTTCAGAAACATTCGAATATTCATCTCTATTGTCACAATTATCAAACCCAAAGCCAGAATTTCCACCATTAGCTATTGTATCTACGTTTGCAATTTCATTTTTATCTATTCATAGGGATAAAACCAGAGCATTGAGAAAACCTTTTAATCCACTATTAGGTGAGACTTTCGAGCTAGTAAGAGAAGATATGGGACTTCGTTTAATTGCAGAAAAAGTTTCTCACAGGCCACAAATTTTTGCTTTCCATGCAGAACATAAAGATTGGGAGTGTGATTATACTGTATCCCCAATACAAAAATTCTGGGGTAAATCTGTTGAATTGAATAATGAAGGTACCCTAGAATTGAAATCAAAATCAACTGGTGAATATTTTGAATGGGCTCAACCTACAACCATGTTAAAGGGGTTAATTGCTGGTGAGAGATACGTTGAACCAGTTAACGAATTTGAAGTCATTTCGTCTAAAAGCGGAAAAGCAACTATCTTTTTTGAAAAGACAGGTATGTTTGGTGGTAGATCAGAAAATGTTACAGTAAATATCACCCCAAACAACAGTAACACCAAGAAACAAACTCTATCGGGGAAATGGACTGAATACATAAGGGACAATAAAACCAAGAAATCTATCTGGGAGTCAGGTGAATTAGTCAGTAACCCTAAGGCTAAATACGGATTTACAAAGTTTACTTCAAACCTGAATCAAATTACGGAGATAGAAAACAATAATCTGCCACCAACTGATTCTCGATTAAGGCCTGATATCAGGGCGTATGAATGCGGTAAAGTAGAAGAAGCAGAAACGTATAAATTGAAACTGGAGAAACTTCAAAGAGAAAGACGTAATAACGGCAAAGATGTAAAACCAAAGTATTTTGAGAAAGGATCAGCAAATAAATGGAAATTTATTCGTGGGCCAAATGGTTACTGGGAAAAGAGAAGACGCAATGATTGGTCAGATGTCTCACCATTGTGGTAGATATTGATAAAAATAGTAACTATAACTGTATTGCAATTAAATATATTTTAGTTCTCTGTATATAATGTATTGAAAATATTGTATATAATAGAATTAAAAGATGATTTTATGAATTTTGTATGTAATCTCTGTTGCATTTCATGCAACATTTTTTTATATCATATTAGTTAAAGCACAACAAAAAATTGTAGTGTAAGCTTAATAACACCTCGTAATAAATGAAAAATATAATCATTACAATAAACTCTTCATTGATAAAACATTTAATGTTTTTAAATATATATATATATTGTCAAACCACTGCATCATATCTGATCACGTGCAATTTTTTTTTTTACTTCGAATAAACAACAATCACTTCTGTTTATCATAAGTTTAGATATCAACAGTATAAAAATATTTCATTCTCAATTAAGGATTGTTGTTCATCCAATTAATATAGATCAGGTTATAAAACTATCGAGAACTATTAAAAAGATATGTCACATTTAATAACATTAGCAACTTGTAATCTGAACCAATGGGCTTTGGATTTTGAAGGCAACAGAGACCGTATTCTGGAATCCATCCGAATCTCTAAGGAGAGAGGTGCACGTTTAAGAGTTGGTCCCGAATTAGAAATTACTGGTTATGGATGTTTAGACCATTTCTTAGAAAATGACGTTTGTTTACATTCATGGGAAATGTATGGTCAGATTATCAAACGTCCAGAGACATATGGCATTATTCTAGATATCGGGATGCCAGTCCTATACAAAAACGCCCGTTATAATTGTAGATTATTATCATTGGATGGTAAAATCTTATTTATCAGACCAAAAATTTGGTTAGCAAATGATGGTAATTATCGTGAAATGAGATTTTTCACTCCGTGGTTAAAACCTGGTGTTGTTGAAGATTTCATCTTACCACCGGAAATACAAAAAGTTACTGATCAGCAACATGTTAAATTTGGTGATGCTGTAATTAGAACGTTGGATACATGCGTTGGTGCTGAGACTTGTGAAGAACTTTTCACTCCTCAATCTCCACACATCGCGATGTCCTTGGACGGTGTTGAAATCATTACTAACTCTTCCGGTTCCCATCATGAATTACGTAAATTAAACAAGAGAATTGAATTAATTTTAAATGCTACCAGTCGTTGCGGTGGTGTTTATTTATATGCAAACCAAAGGGGTTGTGATGGTGATAGGTTATATTATGATGGTTGTGCATTGATTTCCGTTAATGGTAGAATTGTTGCTCAAGGGTCACAATTCTCCTTAAAGGATGTTGAAGTTGTTACAGCAACTGTTGATCTTGAGGAAGTCAGAAATTACCGTGCAGCTGTTATGTCCCGTGGTATGCAAGCATCCTTGCGTGAAATCAAATACGAACGTATTGATGTACCAATCGAACTGGCCTTAAAGAAAGCTAGGTTTGATCCAACTGTCATGCCTACTAAAACTCGTGCAGTGTCTTACCATCTTCCAGAGGAAGAAATTGCACTAGGTCCGGCTTGTTGGTTATGGGATTATGTTAGAAGATGTAATGGTACTGGTTACTTTTTACCCCTTTCCGGTGGTATTGATTCATGCGCCACAGCCATTATTGTCCATTCTATGTGCAGGCTTGTTATTAAAGAGATTGGCGAAAATAACGAACAAGTTTTGAAGGATGTTCGTAAAATTACGAAAAGTGATGATAACTGGACTCCAACCACTCCACAAGAGGTAGCTTTTAAGATGTTTCACACTTCTTTCATGGGCACAGAAAACTCATCTGAGGAAACAAGATCCAGAAGTCGTGAATTGGCTGAGCAAATTGGATCCTACCATGTTAATTTCAATATGGATAGTGTGGTATCCAGCGTAGTATCGTTATTTGAAGTTGCTACGGGTAAAAAACCTGTTTTCAAAATTTTTGGCGGTTCCCAAATTGAAAATTTAGCACTACAAAACATTCAAGCTCGTTTAAGAATGGTTCTTGGATACTTATTTGCTCAGTTGCTGCCTTGGGTACGTGGTATTAAAAACTCCAGTGGGTTATTGGTTCTGGGTAGTTCAAATGTGGATGAATGTCTAAGAGGGTATTTAACCAAATATGATTGTTCTTCTGCCGATATAAACCCACTTGGTGGTATTGCCAAAACTGATTTAAAAAGGTTTATTGCATATGCTTCAAAGGAATACGATATGCCAATTTTAGATGAGTTTTTGAATGCGGTTCCAACTGCTGAATTAGAGCCAAGAACTAAAGATTATGTCCAATCGGATGAAGTGGATATGGGTATGACTTATGAGGAGTTAAGTAGATACGGATACTTGAGAAAGGTTGATAAATGTGGTCCTTATTCTATGTTTTTGAAATTACTTCATGAATGGACACCAAGATTAACTGCCTCAGAGATTGCTGAGAAAGTTAAAAAATTTTTCTTTTTCTATGCCATTAACAGACATAAACAAACTGTCCTTACTCCAAGTTATCATGCCGAAAACTACTCGCCTGACGACAATAGATTTGATTTAAGACCGTTTTTAATAGACCCTAGATTTACCTGGGCAAGCAAGAAAATAGATGAAGTGGTTGCTCAATGTGAAGGAAAAACAACAAATTTGGATATTATGTCAATTGACTGATGTTAATTCGAAGATTTTATTTTTTAGTTTTGTTTAATGACTATTCTGTAAATTACTTAAATATATGTATATGTATTATAATAAATTAGATACTAATACTTTTAATCTTTATATATGAGAACTAGAACTGTTCTGTAGTAAATAAAAATGCACTATTTTAATAATTATTACCTTCTTATGTTTATGAGTTGATTTTGTTCTACTTTTTTGTACCCCAATTACTTTTAATTACCACGTTTTTGTTATCATTTCTTTTCCAGAAATCAATTAAAGTAATCGCTGCCTGAAGAGATACATCTTCCTGTATAAAATGACCCGAGTTTTGGAAGACAACAAGCTGGTATTTTCCTTGCATTTGTCCTATTATAAGCTCTTTATCCAAATTATCATTTCCAGCAAGGATTAATAACTTACAAGTAGGTAGATCCACAAATTGCTGCGATAACCCTGTAAACCATGTATCCCAATAAGGACTAAACATATTTAAACTTGTTATCCTGACAACTTTCCCACTCTTTGTCTTTCGAAATAGAGCTGGAATTGAAATCTCTGCACTCTCTCTATGTTTGGACAAATTATTCTTGACATGCCAATCAATTGCCTCTTTGTATGACTTAAAAACGTTTGGGGTTGTAGTTAAGAAATGTTGAACCGTTGATAATGTTCGAATGGCGGTCTCTTCGACAATATCAAGCATTGCTACCCCAAGAATGGTTTTTGTCAAGGCAACCGGCATTTGCTCAAACGCAAAAGTGCATATACTTCCTCCTAACGAATGACCCACTAAAATTATCGAGATCTTGGATCTTGGAATATCTGACAAAATATGATTGCTAAAATAATCAACTAAGTAAATAAAATCTTGTACAAAGCTGTCACGGTCAAATTTTATTTCTAGTGTTGAGTTAAGTGGTGCTGTGTTACCATGTCCTCTTGCATCAAACGCAAAACAGCCACATTTTCCACCCATATTTGTGCTTAAAATCTTTGCTAGATTCGCAAACGTTAGACCTGAAGAACCTGCACCATGGTGGAAGATAAATATTGGTATTGAAGGAGCGTCTAAAGAAGAAGGTAAAGTATAGTATGAATTAAATTCAAAATTTCGTTCTTCTGAAACAATTAGTTCATTTTTTGTAAAGTATTCGTTCCATAAAGGAACAGTCTCATCTTTCTGAAAGTTAGAGTCATTGCTAGTAGTATTACTATTTAGATTAGGCAATTTGCTTAATGAATCATCCTCCTCTGTTTGATCTGGCATCGTGTTCAAATTTTTATTCTGGTTTAATACTTTATCAGCAGCCTTTAAGTGGCCCATTACTAAAGTTCTTCTTAAATCATCCCCCATGGCTTGTTTAAGTATGCCTTCTTATTGTGTGTTTTGCACTGTTCTAACTAATGTTCCTTATTATAGTTTTTATGTAATCAATCACCTTTATACGTAAAAGTGTAATGGTGTACAGATGTTGAGTTGAAACATAATCCCGTTTTATGAGCCATTTGGAAAAGAGAATAATGTAATGTTCGGCACCATCAGTTGCTTATATATATCTTTATAATGAGATATATATGTGTGTGTAATCTATGTGTCTATATTTATGTGTTCTTTAAAATATATACATACATATATATTTATTTATAAATGGGCATTTATATTGCTGTCTTTGAGTTTGTAACATGGATATTTGAAGCCGTCACAAAACTGTTCGATGGTTTACTAGAATAAATCATAGAGCTTATATCTGGATTTGGTTGTCTATATAGATCTAATGCTGCTTTTCTTTTCTTTTTGTGTTTAAAAAGGCCTACAAAGCGTTTGGATTTTGTAGCTAGCATGCCCATGAATCCAGATTGCTTGTAATTGCCATCATTTGTATCATGGTTAGAGCTATTAGAAATTGTGTCATTCGAGCATTCTTTCAAATTTTTAATCTTATGTGTCCTTGGATACACAACAGTATTTGATGTTGTTTTAGATTTAGCAACACTAGATACTGGTATTGCTGTTTTACTATCCTTGTTGTTAGTTGGAGTTGGTAATGGTGAAAATTGCTCGACTTTTTCTATTAAATCATTCAACTCTTTAATTTTTCGATTAATTTCCTGGTGGTCCCTCCACAAATTGGCTTCTTGTAGAACAGTCTCTTTATCTTCCATAATATCGTACGATGCTAGAAATTCAAATTTAGATGGATGTTTTTGACACCGAGACTTGGAATCATTAGGAACATCTTGCGCATAATTACAGGTACCACCTTCGGCCTCCATAAACTCATTATAAACTTGACCTATTATTTGTTTCAATACTTCATCCTTTCTGATCGTATCTCTTCGAATTCTACATGCTCGAGTATTCTGCTTATCTGTTGATCCAAGATTCTTAGTTGTCGATGACACACTCTGAAAAATATCAGATATATCATTATAATTTAAATTATCAGTAGATGATTTTTTCTTTTTAGCGAGTACTCGATTAATGAATACTTCTTTGGTTTCTTTAGGTAAGTTTTCCCACATATTATTAGCCTCCTTGTAGTATTCATTACCAGAAAGATAAGATAAAAATTCATTAAACGATTCGTCATTTAAAGTATTCGCTGTAGTAGACCCTGTGCTATAAATACTTGTTTGTGACAACGTTCTACGGAGGTTCATAACAGAATTACGTCTGTTACTATTTGTGATAGCATTAGATGATATTGATCGTTTTAATGATTGTTTCATCTTCTCTTGTATCACCCGAGAACACCTATTGCAATTAAAGGTCTCATGGAGCTCGCAAGGTTCTGCCTCTTCTCTAATAGAAATATCAGCTGCACTTACTCGTCTAATTGCTGCGGCAGTTCTTGAAGATGAAGAATAATGTGTATATATTGGAATTTCTGACATTACACCCTTTTTGAATATGATATATAATTTTCATGCTGTTATATATTAAATATAAACAGTTAAATAAGTGCGTAAATTCACATTTTAATAAAGGTCATTCGGTTAATAATGTTATTATAGCATATTTATATATTAACCATGGATAATACCCATATGTTTCATATATATTAACACATTTAATAAATTTTGCAAATTCTGAATTCTGTAAGGTCAAAAAATAAGTATTGTTTCAAAAACGTTTCAAATGGCATATTTCCTTAACAAATGTCAATCTACTGATTAAATATAATAAAAACTGGCATTTTAGATTTATATTTATTTTATAGTTGAGAAGGGGGCAACAAACAGCATTACTAACACCTTTCAATCGACAGTTTATCCAATTTTGCAATTGACGTTCAAACCGAAACTAAACATTCCCAAAACACACAGTTATAAGTATGTTTAAAAACGAAACATTGCTTTACAGACAAACAGTGGTTAATATGAAGCATAAATAAATTATACTTTTCTATGTCTTCCTGGCAATTCACATAATTGTTTCTCTATAAATGAGTTTATCTAATGAAAATATTTCTGCTCATCGACCGTATTCGCCAATGTATCGTTTTATTTGCCTTAACGCGGAATTTTATTTATCAAGATCAAAACGAACCATCGAGTAATTTGTCGATTTTAAAGGATTTGAAAGATGCACATCGAATATAATTATTCCTTGTGAGTTTGATTTCAATATAACCAGAAGATTAAAATAACAAGAAAATATGTTTATATCACCAAGTCTTAGAACTGTTAGATTCTCTGCTAAATCATTTTATTGTATGTGCTTCTTTATCATTTTAACTGTACTATCAGGATTCCTTTTCGATCATTTACTAATACGTAATTATAATACAGATGTAAATACGTCTAATGGAATATTTTTCAGTAAGTTTACTGGTGTATCCAAGAGATACTTTTTTAACGGAAATAACAACGGCTTTGCCAATTCATATTCCAATAATGGTCAGTACAATGACCCATCCGCAGCTGCTGGTAACCCACAATTTAGTTATAAAACCGCAGTTGCTTATCAACCAAAAGATAGAGAGGATCAAATATATCAGAAATTGAAGGATTCAATTATGTCACCAACTGGTGAAGATAATTATTTTGTAATGGCAAATAGCCTTTCTGATGTGTATACAGGTGTTGCTGATGGTGTTGGAGGATGGGCTGAGCATGGTTACGATTCGAGTGCAATCTCCAGAGAATTATGTAAGGAACTTAAGCAGTTATCTTCCACTTTAAATCCAGAAAAAAAACCATTGTCTCCAAAAGAACTTATTGAGAACGCTTATCATAATATTAAGACAGGGGGTATTGTTAAGGTTGGAGGTACCACTGCAATTGTTGCTCACTTCAGCAACAATGGTACTTTAAATGTTGCAAACTTGGGTGACTCTTGGTGTGGGGTATTTAGAGATTCAAAACTTGTCTTCCATACTGAATTTCAAACAGTCGGATTTAATGCTCCAAAGCAATTAGCTATTATTCCAAAGGCTTTGCTACAAGAAGCTGCAAGAAAAGGTAGTTCTTATATTCAAAATAAACCTTCCGATGCTGATGAATATACGTTTCAGTTAGAAAAGAATGATATTGTGATTCTTGCTACCGATGGTGTCACAGACAATATAGCTACTGGTGATATCGAACTTTATTTACAAGATAAAGCAGATCAACTTGATCAAAATTTACAATCTGTATCACAGGAATTCGTCAAAAACGTAGTTACATTAAGCAAAGATCCAAATTATCCAAGTGTTTTTGCTCAAGAGATTTCAAAACTATCTGGTAAACAATACAGAGGTGGTAAAGAGGATGATATAACTGTCGTAGTCGTTAAAGTTGACTAGGACCTCTGAACTAATAAAAAAAATAAAACACTGAAAATAACGCATATAAATATATATATATATATATAGTATTACGGTAGTATTACGGTAGTATATAATCGGGATTGATGCATTATTAATCAAATGAACGTTGTAAAACAATCTTTTTGATCTTTTCTCTTTCATTTTTCAACTTTTCTTCTTCTTCCAATACACCAGTAACAAATTTAACATCTGATGGTAATGCTAGAGTACGTGAATTTGTTTTCTTCCCAGTTCTTGTTAAAAACGTAAAAGCCACTTTTTTTTTTGCATTACTTGACTGGGATATTATATTTTGATTAGAAACAAGATCCGGTTTGATAAGCCTTCTAGGTTCTAAGAACATTGGTTTATTTAATCCAAAATTACTAGACGAAAGAACTGGGATATTCCCCGTACCGACTTTGTCGCCTTTTCTTTCATCCATTGCATTTAACATAACTTGTTGAAATTGCTTTTCTAATTCATCCTCTATTTTTCTTTCTTCTTCACTTTTCAACTTCTTTTCATATTCATCATATATTCTTTTTAGTTCAGTACCTCTGTCAGCATCAATATCATCGTCGTCTTCATCTTCATCTTCATCATCGTCGTCATCGTCATCTTCATCTTCATCGTCGTCATCACTGCTCTCACTACCTGAAGTATCGTCTTCATCGTTTTCAGATTCTAGATTATTATCTTCTTCTTCTTCTTTGCTTATAATCGAATAGCCATCTTCATCTAAGGAATTTTGCTTTTCAATCACTTCTTCATCATAATCATCAATATTTTGACCTTCATCATTATCATCCTCATCTTCGTCATCTTCTGTATTCGAGTTAACGGTTTTATTTACAGAAGACAGTTGATTATGCATCGCTGGTACCATTTTCAGAGATTCTATTAACATTCGTAATTGCTTTGCACTATCAATTAAATTATTTGCTTTCTCAAAAGTTACCTTCTTGGAAAGTTTCTCAAACATATCAGAAATTCTAAACTGTGTCTCTTTTGGTATGGGTTGATCTTTTGTAAATATATAATACTCAAAAAACTTTAATACCAACGGTAGTTTGTTTATTAAAACTGATGGAAATCTGTTAATGTTTAAGAAGATAGTAGTTATCAGTTGGATTCTAAAATAATTATCTGGCAAATCAGATTCATTTAAATACGCAGGATTTGGTTGGTTTCTGAAATGTCCAAACTTAATTATATGAAAAACAACATCTAATAATACGTCCGATTTTATCATTTCGAAGTTAAATATTTCAGTAAGGTATCTAATTTGTGCAATTCTGTAAATATTTTCACTAAAATCACCCACTTCTAAACCACGTTCAACATTTTCCATGATTTGATCAATACATTTAATAACAAAGTTTCTCTTATAGACATAGAGTCCATTTAAGATCTTTGTCAAAATTGGAATATTTGGATAACTAATATTTTCTGGCTCAGAAAATAATGAAAATAAAGTATTATAAACATTTTCGTCATCCCAGTGAGCTTTACGAATTAAAACTAACGATTGTTTGTAATCAATATTAGATAATTCTCGTTTAATTAATATATTAAAGAACATCTCTTCAGGGGAACTTTTTCTTTCATTATCATTCAAAGATTTGATGGAAGGAGGAAAAAGTAACGTTATTATATTCTCCAATGCACTCTTAAAATTCATACTCAACTGTCTATCTTTCATTTTAGTCTTTAACAATTGCACCATTTTTTCCATATGTGGTTTATATTCTTCATTATTTAATAAAAACTTACCAGAATGTTCGAAGAAAATTGTCAAAATTTCAATATTATTTGGTACCTGCAAGTTCATAATTAAGGTTCTGATTTTATGAAATATCATAAAAGTAGGAACTAACATGAATTTAATCATTTCACTAAAGAATATGATATTTTTAACATTAATCTTGTTGGAATGCAGTTGACTACGAAATCCATTATCCAAATATTTAATTAATTCTTCTGTAATTTCTGGTATGTATGCAGCATTTGAGGCAATAAATCTAGTATATATTTTAATTTTACTCCAATCTTGAGTTTCCATAAAAAACTTTAATAGTCTGTTTCTAGTAGCTTTGTTATCCAGACTATTGTTCCAATATTCATTCGTCAGTGAATCAATTTCATCTTTTGTCTCAACCAGTTCTAGTTGATCAAAGAAGAGGTTGATTTTATCCCCAGTATTATTAGTTTTCCCATCTTCACCGGTGCTGGTTGACTGGATAACTATCTCTTTAATATCAGGTAAATTTTGGTAAAATCTTCTGGTTTCCTCATTTTCCCATAGTCTTTGGTTGGGCGGTAGTATAGAATTGGTAATTATGGAAGCGGATGCTGCTGTTTCCTCTTGTTGGTCAACGGTGTCGTCGCTGGATTCAGGTAACTCTAATTCAAAATGATCCGCAAATATCTCTGTAGCTGTTTTAAATCTTTCATAAATAGGCATCAAAGCATCATGCTCTTCAATATATTCATCGGTTAGCTTACCGGTCCTGATTTGGCATTTTTGATGTTCTTTCATTAATTTTTGGATTTTCCTTTTCAATTCTGTGCTCCTTTTTAGAACAGCGTCTGTGAATACTTTGAAAAGAGATTGTAATAATGATTTCAGTCCTTCATCGTATATGAGTGTATCCCAAGAATTATCTTCATTATTAAAAAATACTGGAAATTTCTTAACAAATGTTGTACCACTAGATACTGAATAACCATCTTTAAACCTATAGTTTAATATTTCTTTCAGGATACTGAATATAAACGGTTCCTTTCTTTGAATTTTTCTTTGCAAGTACAGTGGGATAGAATCCTTTGTTTCTACGATAGACAATGAGGTGAAAATACCAACAAGATATAATTCCGTCAATACCCTCAGGTTTCCCCTAAGTTTGGTTAGTCTAGCATTCTCTTCTTTGTCTGAATCCTTATCATCTATTGGATTAACAAAATTACAAAGAAACAGCTCAAATAGTTTCCCTGTAAACCTAACACTAAATCGTTGATGCATAGCGGATATAATTTCAACTGCTGCTACAATATCATCATTCTTATTGGACACACTGGAAAGTCCCTCGTTTACAGTTGTAATAACTTCTGAAAGGTATTTCTCTAATGAAATTTCACTCAGATCCTTGAGCAACGAGTCCCTGGTTTCCTTAGTGAAACCTTTCTTCAATTTCTTAATAAACCCCGTATTTTTCTTAATACTAGAATCTAATTTTTGGCTTTTTAATGGAAAAACTTCTTCTCCATTCCAAGCTCTTTGATTTAGTTCATATAGTTCAATTCTATGTTCATCGTTCATAATTGATGACAGCGGAAAATTATTTTTTTATTGTAATTTTGAATGGTAAACCTAATTGCGAGTTTTATATACTGAGGAACTAGTTAACTAGGTTAAATGAAAGATTAATAGACTTCACTAAATTCAAAATAGTACGTCCTTCCAATTTTGAATTCGTTTCAAATTGTGTTGTTTCTCTCGTCATCACAGCTTGTAATCTAACTGTTAACTTTTCAGAGTCCCAGATCCATTGATCTAGTTTACTCTTTGCGAAGAAAAGTAGGAAACCAGTTTATTATGTGCCCTAGGGTTTAAAGTTTTTGTACTTAGGGCAATAACATAATTTCGGCTAATTTCTCGAGAAATTTATTTTGTAAAATTAGGGCTTATAAATCTGTTTTGGGTCATTATTGATTTCCAGGTTGAGAAATTCTTTCCTCGATAGTCCGGTTTTCGAATTTTCCATGGGGCCATTCATTTTAGCATTCGGTCCTGAAAGTTGTGTGCCTTTGTTAGAATAGTTATGTAAGAATAGAATTAGGTAAACATAACAGATCAGCTGCATTTAAAGTTAAGTTAAGATACCAATTACAATCACTTTCTATTATTTGCCAAGGCCGTTTAGATAAAAGACCCAGTCGATTAAACCTGTTATTTTTAAAGGATATAATAACGTTACGATACCGTTGTGACTTGTCAGCATATTACGCATAGTGGAGAAAGATACTAGAGCAACTTAAAGCAGTATGGAGCAAATAGTCATACCTATTATACTGGTGATCTCAGCAGTACTGGTTTATAATAGATCATACAAGGTACTTTGGTTTAAATTAGACGCATTATTTGAAAATATTTCTCCACCTACAAATGAAAATGTTCTTTCAGTTTCTTCAACATGGCAAAATAATAACATCAACAGCAAACATAGTTATGAAAGTACATTTTTTCAAACCTTCTATAAAAAATATTCTTTGTCATCACCATACCTCCTGGAATTTGTAAGAATAATTTTTTCAATCGCGATGGTTTGTTATGTTATAACCATAGAAATTGTTCTATGGCAAATTCAAACTGCTGATAGCAAGCAAGAAGCGGATTTTATTACCAATTGGATATGGCCTCTTGTATCCATAGCATTATCTGTTATTTTGATCCTTATTCAACCGTTTCTAATCTTAATATCTTTATTAAATAAATTCTTCGATGATAAATTCGACATTGATAGATTGGTTATAATTACATCGATAACATTAATGCTACTTATAGGTATCCTCCAATATATATCAATAGGACCATTTAAATACTCTACAAACATATTAACTAGGTTGTCGGTAGGAGGGGTAACGATCATGGCATTACTTTCTGGAATCGCAAGTGTCTCGACTGTTTATTATACAACTATATTCCTTTGGAATCAAAATAAACCCTTTAAATCATCCGATTCATTGTCTGATTCTTCAAATACCTTGAAAAATAAGAAAATGTTGATCTGGGCCAGGAAAAGTTGGATCAATGACAGGATGCAGGAATATGACAGGCAAATTGAACTAAACATTGTTATACTAAGGAATTTGGAAACTAATAGCTCAAGTTTACATCCTGATTCAGAAGTTAACCTCTATAAAAAGGAAAAAATAATGGAGTTAATTGGAAAATACCAATTAGAATTGAATAATTTGAGAAATTCCCTGAAAGAATCGCCCTATATTAGACTTGCAAAGAAACTGTTTGAAATTGGATTTTTCATTTATTGTTGTTACAAAATTATTTTTACATTTTTCCAAAGAATTCCTCGAATAGTAAAGCATTTCCTACAATATCCATTGGATTACCAGTATGAATATTTTAGCACTACATCAGATCCACTAGCGGTAACCTTAGCCAAAATCTTGGATTTTTTCTTATTTCGTTTTAACTACCAACACGATTTAGACTCATTAACAAATCAAATTTCTTTACTGTTATCCGCATCCTTATTTATTCTTTCATTATCCACGGTAAACACAACCGTATCATTTTTATTAACTTTGTTACCAATTCGATTCCAAATACTAGCAATGTTTGCTATGCAAAATAATGAAAATTTAGATACACTACCGAAACATCGTAATAGTTCAAAATCAAATAAATACCCTTCCTTAATTAAGAATTTGTTGGTTTCTCAATTAACAGGTGTCTATGTAATTGCAACAATATTAATGATAAGGTCTAATCTACCATTTGATGTTTCTAGTAAACTAAAGGAAATGCTAGGCCAAAAATTCACAGTTATAAACCTGGGAATTGAATGCTGGTTTGACGAAATATATGCTATATCGTGTGTTTTAACGTTCGCATTTATTAAATTGGCTGAGAGGACACTGTATTTGGCCCATAGACACGATTAACTTAACGTTTATTCAAAGTTCAAGTACGTTTTTAGATATGCTTTTATATAATTAACATATATATAATAAAA
This sequence comes from Jamesozyma piceae, assembly GCA_030674245.1. Taxonomy (NCBI): domain Eukaryota; kingdom Fungi; phylum Ascomycota; class Saccharomycetes; order Saccharomycetales; family Saccharomycetaceae; genus Jamesozyma; species Jamesozyma piceae. Next base: position 25,827 of record JAJLYB010000118.1, read on the forward strand.
TCAATGCAAATAAATTTTTTATTTTTACAAATTTAAAGAAAGTTTAAGGAAATTTAATTTTTAAATATATATATTATTAAATTTATTAAACACCTTAAAAATATTAAATATTAATGATATATAATTTTTATATCCGACATTAATTTATTGTAATGAAATAATTCTATGAATGGTTTTTATTCTGAATATATATATATACTGAATAATTATTAATTCTTTTGACTTCTTATAAATCATGTATAATTTATATATGTACATTGATAAATAACTCTATTTTCTTCTTGAACATTATCCATCCTTTTAAACTTTGGGTTTTTTCCCTAAATGAGTTCTTCTTTTAAAAGTCTCTTTTCTTCTACTAGTATTTGTTCTTACAGTACACCCATTCTATATATAGAGTTAAACCGTAGTACAAGCCTATATTTACATAATCATTTTAGAACTTTCTAGAACAAGCATAATATCAGTATAGTCTTATATTAGGTCTCCGTGCATTGTTAGAGTTCCAGCAAATATATTTTGTAAATGCATTCAAACAAATACTAAAGGTTAAAAGTACTCTGCCAACATTTGATCATCTTTTAAATTTTTCATTGACAAGTGATAAATTTCCATTAACAAATGTGGGAATCTTTTACTGAAATATTCATAAAATCCATCCGGAATAGGTCCCATAATATCAGCCAAATCTTCTGGTAAATCCATGAAATGATGGTATTTATTTCTTAATGCTCTTAATAAATCCATAATTTTATCATTCTTATACTTTCTATATTTTCCTAAATTATCCATAAACTGCTTATCAAAATTACTTGACCAGTCACCATTGTAGATAACCTTACCTGATATTTCTTCAAGTTTTAACAATAATGGACTTGGCGGGTCTCTTCTTTCAACTTCGAATCTATCACTAACCTTAAGAAGAAAATCTAATTTTTTAGATGGCGACCAAAATATTGGATGATTCAAAACTTCGGATGCAGAAGGTCTATCATTTGGATTCTTTGCTATCATTTCTGAAATTAAATCCGTTGTTTCTACTACTGTTGCCCTATCTCTAATAGTTGTCTTAAGAAGTGATAAATCATAATTTCCTTTTATTATATTAGATTCACGAACGTACTTTTCACCGTATGGATGTTTTCCGTTTGTTAAAACATAAAAGAAAACACAACCTAATGAGAAAATATCAATTGCTCTTGTCAACCTTTTTTTAGTAAATGGATCATAGAAGGAATCTGTTGACATCACAGAGTGATTGTTTTGGTTATGCTTATTTTTTGATGGTTTTGAGTTTTCTGACTCTTCAACTAAGGTATCTAAGGTTATATTAGCTGATTCGTCCAATAGTTCTGGGGCTCTCCAACCAACAGTTCCTGCGGCGTTGTTAATATTTGTTTTAAAAGAAGACTGATCGGTATCTAGTTTTTTACAAAGACCAAAATCCGATATTAGTATTCTCAGTTTTTCTGATTCAGTATCATGACCAACAAATGTCTTTTTTGAGGTGGCAACCAGAATATTCTGAGGTTTAATATCTCTATGAATTATTTTTAGTGAATGCAAGTGAGCAATACCAGATGCAATCTGATGAAGTATTGTAACTGGCTTAGTTCTTTTCTGTAAGGCTTTCAGTTCGTCCGAGGTTTTCCTCAGTTCGATCAGATCTTGTAAGTTCGAATTGCAGAGTTCTAATGCAATATATAAAAACTGTTCCGATGTTTCAGAACAATAGTATCTGATAACATTGGGGTGATCGTCACTCTCTGTTAATAATTTTATTTCTCGGTCTGCAATATCACAAAAATCAATCAGCATTCGCTTGACTGCAACAGGTCTACCTTGAAAACTACCTTTAAACACAATTGTACCTGAAGATCCAAATCCTAATATAGTTTCTGAAACAGTCAAGTTTTTTAAATCCTGTTCGAATTCAAGTTTTTCAACAGTTTGGGATTGTTGAGGGCGTTCTGTAGTTTCTTGTGAGTGCTGGAGGTTTTGGTCCTGCTCCTGGTCTTGATCTTGATCCTGGTCTTGGTCTTGGTCTTGTATTTTCTTGTTTTTGTTTTTCTTTCCACCTCTCGAGCCTCTTTTCCTCCTTTTCTTTTCTGTTTGTTGTTCTTCTGTGATAGTTCTATCATCGCTATGTTTAATTTTCTCATTCTCTATTCCACTCTGTATATTTACTGAGTTATCTCCCGAAACTGCGGTAGTCGTATCTGAAATATCCTCGACAGAGTTGACTCCATCGGAGGAGTTTGTGTTTTCCTTCTCAATATTATGATTTTTTGCCTCCTTAGTTTCTGAAATTTCTACTTGGGATAATTGTAATTCTTTCTTTGCCACAAGCCCAATCTTTTCAAATATAATATGTAATGGTGGTATTACTTTAAATTTTTGTAATAGGCCTAGACAGAATAAAGAAAATATTAAAATCAAACCACTTTCAACAATCTTATAAATGAAATTTCCAAGCTTATATATAATTGAATGCTGATTTTCTAGTAGTATTTGCCTAGTAATCTCTTCTTGAACCTTTAGTCTGTATAATTCAATCTCAGCGGGTGATATATATTTATCAAGTGCGTTCAATCTATTATCCCTTATATTTAGTTGTTTATTCTCTTCAATAGCTGGGTCTATTGCAACAATTGCATTTTCTGAAATTGGTTGAATATGATTGCCTTCATCAATAGTTTCTGGTGTAATTGCTCTAAAATTTGAACCAGCTGCCTTATGTACTCCTGTAATTGCATTTTCAAATAAATCTTCGTTTTCAAATATGGAAGCAACTCTCCATCTTTCACTTGAGGCATACTTAGATATAGGGGCTGCCCGAACCAAAGATGGAAAATTTTCACTTGACAAAGCTGCCCAAGAATGACCTTTGGTTTGTTGTAAATATACAGCATCCGCCTCATATTCTCTTGTGTCAACTGATTGAAACCGATGTGGGACAAGTACATTATCATCCGTATTTTTGTCCTGAAATACATCAAACACGGATATTATAATACCAGGAAATTTTGGAGATACCCATTTAGCAATTTTAAAATCCGAGTCAACTGCCAATAAAGATCTATCTCTGAATGGTGCGATAAATATTCCATCTTTAGACACTTTGTTTTGAGATGTTAAATGTACATCTAAAGAATTTTGTTGCCATGATGCATAAGTAACATTATATGTTGTACCATCATTTGAATGAATACCTAATTTATAAATAGTTTTCCCGATAATTAAATTATTACATTTACCTGAATTTGTTTCTAGATCCAATTGTTTTCTGAAATTTTGATTTTTGGTTCCAGGACCAAATGCTGATAATATTTCACCTGTCTTGGCGTTAATGGTATACATCACCGTAGCTCTTGATCCGGTATAAATCTTTTCATCCTCAGCAATAGTACCCATGTCATCTATGACAATTTCTGTCTTCACGTGCATCGGTGAAGTTTGAATTAACTTTTTAATGGATATTGGTAATTTCTGTAAACCTTGGTGTATATTAAAATAGTAAATGTTACCGTCTCCGTATGGCTCTATAATTAATGTTTCATTGGTTTTAGTTGATGGGGGTTCTTTAATATCTATTAGTGGTTGAAATTCTGTGGAGTTTATTGTCCATATCACACGTCCAGTATCTCTATTTAATGCATGAATACCACCTTCTATATCAGCAGCGATTAGAATATCAGCTAGGTTGAATTCATCTAGTGATCTTCCTTTTTTATGAGGAAGAGAAATTGAATTAGACCTCTGTGGTTCAATGATATCATTAATACTATCCTCTTCGGTGTTTAGTTGGATTATTGGATTAGATTCTCTTTTATGCTTTGATACTCTATCTGTTGTTCGTACGATATCAGTAGAAAGTGTAGGATTTTTAGTTTTGTGTACTTTTGATCGGCTTAATTGTCTATTTCTTATCTTGGATGTGGATATTTTTCCTGAACTTCGATGTATTCGTGATTGTTCATCATTTACACGCTGTATGCTCTGAGGATTTAGATTGGGAAATCTCCAACTTAATACGCAGTGTAGGAAGCTAAATACTATGAGAAAATGAAGTGGTATTTGCTTAGTTGAGAATTTCATGCTTTTATTTCTATATTAGTGGTGTTTAAAATTCGGAAATCCTTGTAAAAGTAGGTTTGGAAATAGCTTAATATGCTTGTGTTTCACTGTTTAGTACTATTTAGCTACGGTAGTAGTTATGATCACAGCTTAACGATTAAAATTGTAGTGTAATATATACAATGTATGTTTGTTTAATTGGCGTATCCTGTAAAATATTAAGGCAATGCAGAAAATGAACGTTCTTGGATAGTATCATGGAGCTCAACTAGGAAAGGTTATTATTATCAAATTTACTGCAGTCATTTTTTTTTACTGCATTCTATATATATTTTTTTTTCAAATTCAACTGAAGCCGAAAATATTCGTGCTCGAACCTTCTGTGCCAGTATTGCATATCATATTAGAGGAGGAGGCTGATTAAGATATGCGTAAGACTCCTGGTTGCTGTACATCTGTACTGGTGATAGTGCACACCTAAATATATATATATATATATATTCGATTTCTGCCTTGAATTATCTTTTACAGTTTATTAAATACTTGTTTGTAAAATATTTCTTTATTTAAAGTAGGTTAACAGTTTAGTAGTGGGTCATCTATATATGATAATTGATCCGTTATGGGGCTCAGGTATTTAATCTATTCCATTTATCCTCAACTATAGGTAATTTCTGACATATTCTTAACGTAAAGTGAATCTGATATAGAGTAGCATTTTAGAATTTAGACTGCAATAATATATATATTAAAAAGACATATGGTTAAAATTGTCTGTGCTTGATACATTACGCCTGGTAAATGCTGATTAATCATTAATAATCCAGAATCATATTGTACTAAGGTTCACTCATATTTCACAGGACTCAACTACAGTTTCTACCAAGAAATTCAAATCAGATAGTTAATACCAACCGTAAAGAACTAAATATTTTAAAATCAACATTAAGTGTATTTGAATAACATATATTTCAACAGTTTGAGATTTACATCCATGCTAACATAGTCTCCATCTCATTGTAATATTGTAATATTAGAATGATAGAAGTTTATACATAAATTAAAAAAATACTTTCATACTTTTCTCACTTTCTTGCCCTACACCTAAAACGCCAAGCAATTTTATAACTAAAGAAAAGTGCCGGTGTGTTCCTCATTTTCATAAAGTTCTCAGCAAATTAAAAATTGGAGTTGGGTCTTGGTATATACCTTTTAACTATAGATAATCATATCTCGATATTAAATTTCCATTATCAAACACTTAATCATCTTGCATTTGAAAACCCATTTCATCGAAAATATCCTTTAATTTACAGCCTTTTTCGCCAGCTATTAATTGAACTAACCGAAGCCCAATGTCTCTTAGTTCATTATACTCTTTTAGTATCTTGATATGAAATTGTTTTAATTCGTTCGGATTATAAGTTCTAATAAACGTTTTATGTTAGTTTTATTATTAATTTATATTAAATTCAGGAATTTTTTATTCTACCACTTACATTTCATTTTCTTTAGATAACATTTCATATTCTTCCTTTAGTTCTTTATATTGTGATTTTAACCCATTGAGTTCATTTTCAACTCTATCCAATTGTGCATCCATTTTTGTGTGTGCTTTAATATTCCTATACTTACTTTACTTTGGGATGTTTTTTTTACATTGTCTTAGGTTCTAGCTTTTTATAGTTCACAGCAAAATAGCCGCCAAACGTCCTACAGGCAAACAACAAAACCAGAATAAAAGTGTTCAAATTTATATTAAAATAATATATACATATACATATACAAATAAACAATACTCCAATCATCCACCATTTTTAACTAGGTCATCAACTTTACGCCTCATCTCTTGCAATTGTAAATCGTTAATTCTTATGGTTTCCATCAACTCTTGTAACGTTCTTGTATCAATATCAGTATCATCAAAATCATCAATATCATGATCTATTGGAAGATTAGTGTCGCCGCGATCATTAATCCAGTTCCAAATATTTCCCTCTGTGTCAGACACTATGTTCGAATTCCGCAGAGTTCCCTTTGCTTTACGACCATGTCTTATATCATCCTCATAAATTTCATAAAGTGTTTTCAAGCTTGGTACATAATTGTATTCACTTCCATCGATATTGATTCTACCAGATCTTAAAAGTGTAAAATTATGTTTATCAGCGTTATCGCCGCCGAAGAAAAGTATTCTCAATATAGAAAAGAACAACAGAAATGATACCAATAAGGAGACGATCGTCTTTGGAGAAGTAATATCCATTTCTAATAAAGGACTAATTATGTTTTCAAATATTATATCCATAATACCGCTTGGTTTAGTTTCTTCTTGAACAGCAGGTTTTTTAATTTCTGCAACTTTAGTTTCTTTCTTTGAACCCTTTCTGCGTTTACCCTTCTTTTTCTTACCACCTTTACTACCCCTTTTAGACTTGGCTTCAGAAATAAGAGCTTTAATTTCATTTATTAAAACCTCTGTTGACTCCTTTTGTCCATCAATAGAACCCTTCTCAATGGCACCTTTTAAGAAGGACTTCCCTGTCCAAACTATGTTAGTGATTACTGATAATTTTGTTGAATTATTATCACCCCATGACAAATAAAATTTGGTTTGGACAGAAAAATTACTACCTGAAGGCACATCCGGAGTTCTTGAAACTTGTTTTACCATCATGTATGTGGTCACATCCTTATTTTCTATAGTTTCTGTGATTTTGCAACTTGTTTGTTTTGGACCAATTGAATTATTCAATCTCTTGATGTAGGAATAATCTCTTGTTTCGTTAGCAAATGTTGGAATTTCTGAAATATCGAAATTATTCTGTTTCTCAAGGATGGGTTTCAAATACGTAACATCATCACCAAATAGTAATTGAAACGTAGTGCCTACTGGACATTCAATAATGACATCTTGTACAATAACTTTGTCGTCTTTGCTTATATCGATAGGAGCATCTGTTGGGGCATGTGTTGTTGGTTCTAAAGTTGGTAAACCTAAACCAAGATCTTCTTCCTCTTGGCCCTCCACTTGTGCTGAAATACCAGTTCCTTGAGAGCCGCCTTGATCACTCTTTAACATTTTAATGGTTTCGGCAACCAAAATTTTAGTTGCATCAGTGACACCATCAAATGTACCCTTTTCAATAGGCCCTTTAATCCAACTCTTCCCTGACCATTCCACACCTACAAATGTTTTCATTTTGGTTGAATTATTTGCATCCCAGGAGAGTAAAAAGGTTGTACGTGTTTGGAAGGCATTTCCCGATGGGACATCTGGATTCTTTGTCATTTGTGTAACTTTAACGAAATTATCCAAATCATAGTCATCCAAAGTCTCAACGATCAAACATTTAGTCTTACTTGGCCCAATTGAACCAGATATTGGTTTTGTATACGAGTAATCTCTCGTTTTTGTAGATAAAAATGTTGTGGGTATTGGAGAAAGATCATAGTTTTTCTGTGCTTTTAATATTTCTTCCAAATATGTGACATTCTCTCCAAACAGGACGTTAACGACTTGACCTAGTGGCGCATCAATTATTGTGTCATTGATCATCTTCTCTCCATCAGCCGGTGTATACGTTGCGGTAGTTCGTGGATGCGAACTGTTACCTAATATTGGGATACCACCCCCATAACCACCTTTTTTCATGTTTGGCAAGGATGAAATTGATGTAGCCGCAGTTGCTGAGGATAATGTCCGTCTATGATTACGTTTCATGTGAGCTTGTGAATCTTCATCTTCGCTTGAACTGAAACCAGAACCTGATTCATCATCATCACTGTCGCCATCACTAGATAGCTCGCTCCCAGAGAGTTGCTCCCCATCTTCATTTAAATTCAGCTCTTTGTTTGCAGTGACAATTTGATTCCAAATATTTGTAATGAGGTCAAAAGTGACATCTCTCGATATAAAGGAAGCAAACGTATATTTTGTTTGCACAGTATCGATCTCCATACCGTTTGGAAAAATTCCTGCAGTGGTTCGCTTTTGGATTTGAATAATATCATGGTATGATATGATTGATGAGGATACATAACCCAATATATTCGAATAGAAATAAAGATGTCTCTCTGCGATGTATATTCTACCGTGGATCAAGATATCCTTTAACAACGCACAGCCATGATCCTCAATTAACCTTTCATCCTTGTCTATTTGCTTAAATATATTATGAAACTCTGCGTTCTTACGATCTGGTGCAAATTTAACGTTTGATAGTTTAATATTTTTGTTTTCAACCATAGTATCAGTTAAAAAGTCACCTGTAGTACGTCCTGGTGTGATTTGTGATGATAATCTTGAGCCAGTGATGGGAGCAGATCCTGTTGAAGTAGATGTAGCCGCACGAGATCTTAACGGGGACTTTGCATAGTCAGTTCCTGTCTTAACTTTGTTTAACGAGTATTTAAGAGCGGAAGTTGGTGAAGGTAATGGAATTGGAAATTGCCCCAAGATATTACCACTTGGTTGTGGTGAGGCAGCAAGATTACCTCTAGTCGGAGAAAAAGATTGTCTTGGACTTGGTAATGTAGTGAGTCTCTGTTTTGCGCGTCTAATATTATCAAGGTCTACTTTATTAGCTACTGAATCAGCTCTATGTGACAAGAATTTTTTGGATTCTGCTTTAATATTCTGGTCCTCTGCATCAAACGGCAATGTTTCACTTCTAACCATTCGGTGCTTATTTTGTGTAGAGTGACTTAGATCTGCTGAAGATCTTGGCTTCATTGTTTCAGCCTCGATAGGCTGGAGATGATCCTTGGTGTTTTCCAGAGGTAATGAAGAATCGGATTGTGTCTTAATGAGCGGGGTGACAGGTGGGTGAGACTCTATAGTGTCGAATCTTTCCAAGTTTGTCTTTTTCACTGGAGTGATTTGATTTTCATCAAAAGTAACTTGTGCAGCTGTAAGTGCACGTTCTTCAGTATTTTTCATTGTGTTTTCTACAATATCAAACATTTTACTTAGAAAAGACTGTGCGGGACAATATTCTGGTATGGTAGCTGTAAAATTGCCATTACGATAAACGTTGAATACTGACTGAGAAGTAGGAGGCTTTTCGTTAGTTTTCAAACTTATGATACTGTTGTTAGAAGTGCCATTGTTATTATTTGCCATTGGGGATTCCACAGTAATCGGGATGTTATAAAACCCTTGAGTTGGAATATGGATAGTGTCATTTTGATTTTTCGTATGCGACTCATCTGATGTAGTTGTATTCTTGTTTCTAACAGTCGTAAAAGTTGTGGTGGTTGCAGGTGTAAAAACAGGAGGACCAGATTTGTTTGGTGCACCTGTTTCACTGGCGATATAATTATCTATCAAGGACGATTTATTATTATGAGGATATTCAACATCCGGAATATCAGCAAAGATACCAATTTTCTCCTGGTCAGGCTTCTTAGTGGTATTTTTATTAGCTTTTCTTAAATCATTTTCTATCTTCTTAATATCGACGCTCCTCCTCTTGTCAGTAGGAGTAGTAGCCTTTGCATGCTCTGCTACATTATGTTTGTGTTCCTTTTCATTTTGATGTTTGGAAGTCTTTTTCTTTTTCAAACCTATGCTTCTCAACAGAGAAGAGTTCGTTATTGACATTATTATCCTTATCTATATCTTGTGTAAGCGAGCAAATTTCTTAGTAAAACTCTAAGTTATAGAATGTATTCCAATAGAAAGAACATGAACAAGAGTGTATAATTTGAATTTTCCAAGTAATATATGATTTATATAGTAATGTGCAATAATAAACAATAATTCAAAAGAAAGTTTTCCACTAGAATCCTGGGAGATTCACCAATATGGCCCAGTTAAGACTTATTAGTGAAAAAGTTTATACCGATTCACTAACCACCCCTCTCTTTCTTTTCCTTTCCTTTCCTTCCCTCCACATATGTTCTTATCGGGGCATCTTGCCAGGCTCACGGGCATTTTCTGAACTCAGCAGAACAATCAAAGCGATAGCAATGTGCCGGTATTCCTATTACAGAAATTACACTAGAAAACACAGCGACTTCTAGAAACAGTTCACTGTGTAAGGTCTCGATTACTTAACAGCCGTTCAACTTAATCCTTCTTTCTATTTCCGTTTTCCAGTTTTCTCTTTCTGTACACACCCGTGGGTTTGTTTGACTTGCCCCTATTTTCTTGTTGGACACCTACTGTGGAATAACCATCTCTCCCCCCACAATTTGCACTGTCTGGTCGCTCTTACACCGCAAATCCTCAACAGGCAGGATTCTTATGCCTATTGCCGAGATGTGCTACTTGCCCGGATTTCAGTATTTGTTATCCACAATTTCTGTGAGAAAACTGTTTAGTGGGGGTAATAAAATATGATAGAAAAAGATAGATATTAATAAAAGGATGTTAGATTACTTCTTACTAGTCTGATCCTAATAGCTTACAGTTACTTGGTTTCATATGTAAGATGCAATATAACTACTATGTAATAGATTTATGTATATATAGAACATGCTAGAGGTAATTCCTATATGGAATTATTTTGTTCACGAAGTTCAATGAAATTTGCACCTAATGTTTCGTTATCCTACTCATGATGTTGGTTATACCTCAACAATTAAGATAAGGTATATTGAAACATAACTATCACAACTTGCTAATCAAATAAAGGTGCTATCACCTAAGATATCCTATTTGTATGTCATTTTCTCTCAATAAATGTACTAGAAAATTATATTGAAACGTTAAGTTAAATTAATATATTCATATTAATACTTCTCGCCACCAAATCTGTCAATCATTACGGGGG
>JAJLYB010000119.1:0-15146 GCA_030674245.1 Jamesozyma piceae
TCGACTTATATAGGATGGTCATACATCGTCATGATGCCATCTAACGTCACCTCTAAGGATGCGTATAATAATAGTAATAATAATGCACAGCATTGTACAACGTCTAGGGCATAATACAACATCTCTTTGGATGAGGGAAGTATTTAATAATTGCACAGCATTGTTCTTCTTCAACGACTAGGGCATAATAATAATAATACTAGCCGGCATTGTCTGAGACGAATGTCTGGTAAAACATGTTTCAGCATTAGTTGAATAAGGTCTCTACATTTAACTTAATTTGGTTTTCCTTTTTAGGAAATACCATGAGGATAATAATGTGTGTTCTTTAGACACTCCTCAATGATCTGCAACAACTACGTTGTTTGTCAGATTTAATAATTATTTCATTTGTGTAGTTACCTTACAGTTAACCTAGCTAGCCTTAACCACGATCCTGGTATAAGACAACTATTCATAATAAAGGTTAGATACAACGAGACTTAGCTATTTCGATAGCTCTTTTCATCTACTATTTGAATATGATTAATTAATTATAATACGATTGATTTTTATGATTTTTTAAAATGCATCTTAGCGCTAACAATCTTACATATTGTAATAGAACAAAGCCGTGACACTGTCACTTAGCCATTATGTTTAGAAAGCGCAGTTAGGGCACTATAAATGTTAGTAGGGTTTGTAGGGATGCTACAAGTCGACGACAAAAACTATAAAAAGGTCAGAACAGAGTTATAATGATTTAGGAGTTTATAACTTATGAATAGGATGTAAGAGTTGGAGATTCAGAATGGGATTATTCTGAGTTCTTAACTCAGTTTCATGAGAAATGTCAGATTGTTTAACTAGTTAGAAAATAGGAATACAAAAGGTATAAGTAGAGAAGCTATTGTGATTGTAATATATTTTCTTGTCTCATTTATTATATAAGTTTTAATTGAATAATTAGAAGAAAAGAACCAAGTAATTTTAGATAGAAAATTAGCTAGTCACCTAATAGAAGATTATTACAAAAATTTGTATTGTTTGACATAGTTTTATAAAAGAAAAAGTTTGGAAGGAAAAATAAAGACACAAGTATTAATATTGAGAATACGATTGTGTCGTATGGCTTTTTGGGTTCTTATAATACGATATGAATTTAAATGATTTTTATATAAAAGGAGAAAACTTTCATTCCACATGTTTATACATTTTACTTAATTAAGTATCACATTCTAATACAGGAGAGTGAGAACAAAGTTAGCCTTGCTAGGATCATATATGCTCGTCAAGTACACTAACTTATCAGTACCATACGAATAATACGTGTAAATAAGTATAGTATTCTACGTATCGACAGTAAGTTAGTCCGTTTCTATATATCGGACTAGACAACACAAATCTAAATTATTAGACACGCCCTTGATGGACAAAAAAAATATTTTAAGTATTCTCTTGTATTATGATATAATGTTAAGAATATTAATGATAAACTATTAATAATCACATCTGTATAAAAAAACATACTTGCAAGAACAAAGTATTTGTATTATTGAATAATATTATGGTTCCATAACACCTGAGTCATAAAAAGTGGAAGAACGTCATTTCGCCTAGATGTTGAAAATAACGTTATTCTCACACCAATCAAAACCAGAGCCGGGTCTTCATCTTTAATTCCATTCACTTTCTATGGCAAACAAACTTAGTCCACAGTTATACAATCACTGACAATTTTATTAGGGTTTTATATACAGGGTGTCTATACGATATGGGATTCTCTTAAATGCCTACTATGTGTCTAATTTAATATTTATAATGTAGTATTTATTGAATTGCAAATATAAAAAGACCAATTGCGTAAATTCCATAAAATGGCAATTAGGTAGAGAAAGTTTATTCATTATTAATCAGGCTCAGTGTTATTATTTAGACTTGCCGTATATACATTTAAGAAAATGTGATATATACTAATACCTGTATTATATTATATTAAACCATCAATATCGAGAAAATTACAAGTCATTGTCTTATATAAAGGCGTATTCATTACTCGACATATTGTAGTATTGGAAGGGTCAGCCGCTCATAACAAGTATTAGTTATTTTGGAAATTTTCCTCAGGGTAGCTCTCCTGATAGATTTCCAAACTAAAACCAAGTCCCTGTTTTCACCAATCTTTTGAGATACGAGGTTTGCTCTATGCTGCTTCGGATGTTAGTCATATAGCAGTTGTTGCACACATTTTCCCCACACACTATACACATTCTTATTTATACAAAATTTCTGGTTAGAGTGTCTCAATAAATTTCTCGAAAAAACAAAAAGAAATTAATTTCGGCCGAAACTCGAGAAGTGAAATTGACAGTTTAGGCCGAACATTAAAAATAGCTTCCACGGAACGCGGCAGAATGTGTCGCAGTCAATAATTATATAACCGAACAGGCAAGGTTTAGTTAAGTACATTCAATGATAACGACTAAAAGTACTCGAAAGAAAGGAGGTATATAAGGAAGTCTATGGAATTGAACCCTTTTTAAAATATTGTAATACTAATTTTCTTGTATTCTGTCTTGATACGTAAAATATAACAATAGCGAAACTACATATTAAACATTACGTAAACTAAATGAGAATGACGACTCCAAGCATAAAAATTCTAACTGGAGAACAAGCAAAGCTTGGATCAGATCCACAATTAAAATTATTGCAAGATCATATTATGGATAAAATTCAAATTTCCGGTACTAAATCAAATAATATAATAAATGACGAAATAAACGAGTGGCATTTCCATAACGCTAAGGCCACAGACGTTACAACTCCTACAGTTCTAATTCATGGGTATGCAGCTTCATCCATGGCATACCATCTCACTTTTGAACAGCTTTCATCAAAGATCAGAGACCTGTATGCTATTGACCTTCCTGGTAATGGTCTTTCACAAGCACCTTCCTTGCCTGAGTCTAATTTAAAAGTTAAAACAATCCAGCCAGTGCATGATAAATCAAAAACTAGTTTCAAAATAGCGAAACAACCAGATATGACAGAAGCAAAGCAAAACTTACAAGTATATGAAGATTACTATATAAAAAGAATAGAAAGTTGGAGGAAAGAAAATAATATTAAGAAACTAAATGTCATAGGGCATTCATTTGGTGGATATATTTCCTTTAAGTATGCTATTTCACACCCAGATGTTGTTAACGATTTATGTTTGATATCCCCTCTAGGAATGGAACGGAATGTTTTTTCGTTAAATAATACATATGAAAAAGGTAAGGATTATCCATTGCAGTGTGAAGATCCAAATTCTAGTTCTTATAACAGAGATTTTAAAGTCCCAGGGTTTTTATTTAATAATCAATTGAATGTATTAAGGTGGATGGGTCCACTTGGTGGCTCCTTGGCGAGAAGATATATAGACTCTGCTTACAGAAAAGTTCCTGGCACAGAATATAAAGATTATCTATACAGAATATTTTATGATGGTAAGTCTTTCCCAAAGGTAACAATTAATAATTTTACACATATGTTCACAAGAAATTTATTAGCTAAAGACCCAATCTTAGACAACCTTGACTCTTTGCAAGCCAAAAAGGTTATGCTAATGTATGGAAGTAATGATTGGATGGATCGATATTCTGGATATTTGATGGTAGAAACATTGCAGCAGAAAACTAGATATCAGAGAGATGGTTCTGTCAAATATATAGAAGTTCTAAATGCTGGACATAATTTATTTTTGGATAATCCAAAAAATTTCAGTTCATCTATACTATCATTCCTATCAACAAAATAACGTACAACTATTATGTAGCAGATATATACATAATCCGCTGTAAATAAACCGAATTAACTTCATATATTTATTTAGTGTACTTAAGAAAAAATTACTTATTTATGCTTTACATCCAATAAAAATCTCCGATGCCCAATTTTTATATTTATATTTTTCTGTTTTTACCTAATCGGAAAATAGCTGATAGCTGAAATCTCCAAATATTGGATTTTGCGATGCAATTGAAGATAACAATGATATCTCTATAAAGGACAATTAGGGAATTTATTTCACAAGAAGAAATATCAAATAAAGATTAGATTTCCCTACTAAGAAGTATCTGAAGGGATGAAAAGATCTAACAGTCTCAAGAAAGAAGATGATAACACCAAACCCAGAAGGTTGGCATGTGATACTTGTCGACAACGAAGAAGAAAATGTGATATGCAGTGTCCTTGTGCGAATTGTATTAAAATTGGAACAGATTGTATATTTACAGATCAAGATTTAAGAAAACATAGATATTCTGCTTCTTATGTAAAAGCTCTAGAAACACACATTGCATATTTAGAGTCATCGTTAAAAAAGATAAAGGATACGAAAGACCCTAATCAAAGAGATATCTTATTAAATTCGTTGCCTCTAGATAATATTGGATCACCATCAGATGTATCATTTTTACAAAAAAATACAAACTCAGTATTGCAGTCGAGTAATGGCGATTTAAATCAAATTAAAAATGAAGGTCTAACACAGTTGATATCGCCAATAAGTACCCTACCAACAGTAGATGAACCAATACTAAGAAGTACTACCCCAATAAATTTAACTTCTACTAAAGCACCTACAAATATATCTCCTTCCAGCACGACATCTTCATCTGCTGCACCTGTTGGTACGAACAGTATATATCCATCAAATTCATTGTCAATTGTAAAAAAAAAGGCCATTACAGAACAACGGCAATTACAAGTAAATTTGAAAAATTTATCTCGTAGTCCACTAATTCTCCGTTCCTTTTCGTTATTTTTTAAATGGTTATACCCAGGTCACTATATGTTTATTCATAGAGAAACATTTCTTAGTGCATTTTTTGGTGATGAATCCACCAAATCATATTATTGCTCAGAAGAATTGGTCTTTGCTATTGCTTCCCTAGGAAGTAAAGCCTCAGTTAAATCAGAAGAATTATATGAACAATCAGATACATATTATCATCATGCGAAGAGTATAGTATTGAAAAAAATATTCCAACTGGAAGATAGTTCCTTGGCCGATTCTACGTCATCTTCGAAATTGGCTATTATTCAAACGTTGCTGTGTTTAGCATTTTATGATATTGGTTGTGGCGAGAATCCTATGGCGTGGTATCTTTCTGGTTTAGCATTTAGAATTGCCCACGAGATTGGTTTACATTTGAATCCCAAAGCGTGGAATCATGTCTACGAGGATGAATTGTCCAGCATAGATTTTGAAGTGAGAAGTAGGATATATTGGGGTTGCTATATCGCAGATCACTTGATTTCAATTTTGTTCGGTAGATCAACATCATTAAGGGTCTCCAATTCCACAGTTCCAGAAACCGATGAACTACCCGATATAGAAACTGGTATTGAGGATTATATATATAATCCAGGTGTTCCACTAAATATGGCAAACCCGCTTAAGAAATTGATTGTTCTTTCAAGAATTACTGAAATTTTTGCAAGCAAAATTTTTATCCAAACAGAAACATTGGAACAAAGAAGTGAATATTTATCAAAATTTAATTCGGAGGTGATCAATTGGAGGAATGATTTATCTTCTGATCTAAAATGGGATTTAGAAAAATTAAAAAGCTTAGATACATTCCACCCAACAACAACATATGTTTGGTTCCATTATTACATTGTTCTCATATCCTATAATAAACCATTTATATTTGATTTGGATGAAAGTAGAGAGTTAATAGATTCATGCATTGAAGAATTAAATTATTTACTTGTACTTTGGAAACGACTATTTAAGACATTTGAACGTTGTAGCATATATATGGTTTATTCAGCAATTCTGGTTATTCAATGCATGAAAACTGATTCTATCAAGAATGATTATTATTTGATCTTTGAAGAATTCTTGGAATCTAATACATTAAATTATGAAGTTGCAAAGAAATTTATTGAGAACAATAATAATTTCAATAATAATAATGAAATTAATTCGGAGTTTACAGATTTATTAGGTACATTATCTCATGGTACAGACTTTGCGCTTGAATATAATTTCGATTTTACTTTATTGAATGAAATTGATAATTTGATAAGTGGGAATAATAGTACATCTACTAATACTGCTAATCCGACGCAAGAACCCACTCCAAATACCAATACAGATATTAATAATCCGACCACGGCCTCTAGTTAAGTTACTCTAATGGTTCAGAGAACTTCATTATGTACGTATCAATATATTCATAAGTATAGACTATTTATAGAAACAATCAGTATATATTATTAACAAAGTTCATTCTTCTCCTTAAAAACTATTTTATTCTCCAAAGAGAAACAAAACATAAATAATGGAATTGAACTTGAATTTTTTTGAAAAAAATGTAAATTTGAGTTGCATAGGTATGGAAAGATAAGCAGCTACAACAAATAACTAAATATCTGGTTAAAATTTCAATAAAAAAGTCACTTATACTTAGAGTTGTATTAAATAAAGACATAATGAATAGTTTGGAAGAACCCCTAATGATGGAAGCAATTTCTCTATGGGAAAAGGGTGTATTTAAAGAGAGAGATGGTTCTATGTCCGATGCGATTAACTATTATAGGAAAGCACTAAGATTAAATGAAAATGTAGAAAAAGTGTATAGGAAGAAGTTGCACGATGAATGGGTATTATATAAAGAAATGCAAGGACTTTCAATGGAACAACCCAAATCTCTCATGTCCAATGGAGGTGATAAAACGGAAAATAGGGATGCTATGGCAACAAACGAAGAAGAAGAGGGTGTCAAAGGAATTCTGCCATGTTGGCTTTTTGATATGCTACCTAATGATATACTATTGAAAATTGTCAAATACGTTGTACTTAGTTCTGGAGAATCATGGGTTAATTTATCATTAACATGCACCAAGTTTAATGAGCTCTGCTTCCATGACACACTACCATATAAAACCTTTAAAGGATATATCTACTCTAAACAGGTTTACGATAGCGAACTGGTAGGATTAAATGGAGAGGGAAGTATTAAAGGAATAGAAGAAATACTCTGGGATAAAAACTATAAGCAAATGTTGAAGGAACGTCCTTATATTAAGTTTCAAGGTGTTTATATCAGTGTGGTGAATTATTTAAGATACGGCTCTAATGCCGAAGGGTCCTCTTCATTATTAAATCCTGTTCATATTATCACATACTATAGGTATTATCGATTTTATGATGATGGTACAGTCTTGAGATTGCTAACTACCGAAGAACCTTCAGGTGTGGTAAAGTATTTTAAGAGAGAGAATATACCTAAAGATGGATCCATTTGTAATTGGAGATTACATGATTTTGACAATAACTCGAACCATGTTACAATAACAAGATCGAATGAAAAATATTCATTTGCAGAAACACTTACAATTAAGAACCAAGGTAACAAAAGATTCCAGAGATTAAAATGGATAAAGTCTACTGTCGAAGATAAGGAAGGTAACATGACTGATTGTACATTAAAAAATGAAAAACCATTTTTCTTTTCAAGGGTAAAGTCATTTACTTCCAGGAAAATCAATGATAGCAAAGAATTAATATCATGATTTCGATAAAATACTCGGCGGGATAATTTCATTATCAAATACCTTTTTGGTTGGAAAGCAGTAGTGAACTGTCAATTGGAAGGTAACATAGAGAGGATCTTCAAATTCATGCAAACATGGAA
Organism: Jamesozyma piceae; assembly: GCA_030674245.1. Classification (NCBI taxonomy): domain Eukaryota; kingdom Fungi; phylum Ascomycota; class Saccharomycetes; order Saccharomycetales; family Saccharomycetaceae; genus Jamesozyma; species Jamesozyma piceae. Next base: position 7,677 of record JAJLYB010000119.1, read on the forward strand.
TTTGTATGGTATGGTAACCTTCTGGAGATATAGATCTTCCCACATGTGTATTTTTAATCTATTGGTGTATACATATTATTATAGAATGTTACACACATTAAACGGTTTATTTATCAATTAAACATTTTAAGATTACAATATAGGTCTACATATAAAACAAATATACAGAAAAAAAATAATTAAAGATTGCAAAATATATAAATAATAAATATATATCACATATAAACAGAATAATAGCAAATGTCTTATAAATTCAACTCTTTCAAAATATGTGATGCTAACTCCTTATATAACCATGTATTACCACTCACCTTCTTAAAATGAACACCAGCTAATCCAACAATTCTCACTTTAACAATATGAATTTCAAATTTAATTGGTGGTCTTTCCTTATTACTTGGTGTATTATTTAGCTCCTGTTCAGAGACCTTATTCATATCTTGAACCCTCGATGTTGTTAAAATATCATCTTGTTGATCGGTAAGGTCCTCAATGGAAGCAGAAGATAATTCTTGAGATAAGTTATTGCCTTGTGGGTTTACCATTGGCGAAGTAACGATTGATAAGTTTCTTTCATGTGCATGTGTAGCCATCGGTGTAGCTGGAATACCTGGCTGTGAAAACTTAAGTGAAGTTTGTCTTCTGATTGAGCTATGCCTTGATATTGAACGAGAATGTGCACTTTTATTGTCAAACGGTACTTGTAATAATTGCTGCTGTTGTTTAAACTGGTCATTTGCAAATGTATTTCCAGTATGTCCCTCAATACTTATTGGTGATGTTTGGATACAAATAAATCCACCTTTGACTTCCTTAAATTCAATATGCATTGTTTTTAAAACTTGGATAATTTTGTATCTGACAATCGGTAAAGGCTTTGAAGAAGTAGTTTGCACAGAAAAAAATCCTTTCAAAAACAATGAACGGGGATAGTCAATAGATGGCATTGATCCAGGTGGTGCTTTAGATGCTTGATCTAAAATTTGTTCATCAGTTAAATCGCTAACTTCTTTATTATTAGAATATAAAGTACTATCGATTGTGTTTTTACTGACATTTTTGTTTGATGAGCGTATTACCGCGTTATTATTGTTAGATACTATACCGTTCGGAGTATTTTCTGATTTGCTATCATCACTATACTCGTTTAAGAATCCATTATCGTCATAGTCTTGTTGTTGTTGTTGTTGTTGTTGTTGTATATTCGTTGGAACAGGTGGTCTGCTATATTTAAGAGACTCGCGACGGGCATGGCCAACAGATTTAGCTCTTGCACTTGGATGGTATTTGCGTCCTTTAACTACATTCAATGGTGGCAATGGAGTACTTTCATCGACAGAAGTATTTTCGCCATCATCACCATTATTATTAAGGTCAATATTTCCATACGCATTATCTTTATTACCATCATCAGCAGAGGTGGACTCATTATAGTTATTATTGACCTTTAATCTTTGCATGTCTTGTTCTATTAACTTTTCACGTTGCTCTTGCAAAATTCTTTCTGCATTACTTGGTAAGGCTGGTAAATCTGCTTTCTTTGATTGTTTTTGAGATGCAGATCTCTGAGGGGTAGCGATTATGGTGTTTATATTTGTATTATTAATTGGTCCATATGTCTGGGTATAATTATATGACGGCGAACCATATGATGGGACATTAGAGGTTGTTGGAGTGTATTCAGATACTGCACGAACATGCGTCTTTTTCATTGGCTGCTTATTAGCAGCATGTTCCTCTCCAATCAAATTAATATGGATCTGCGGTTGTACCTGCTGCTGATGTTCTTGTTGAGAAAATGATGCTACTACAGGAGGAGAAGGCGATTGTGGATGCCCACGATGCTGAGATAATCTTCTAAAGATATCACCAAAAGTTGTAGCTTTATCTTGTGACTCTACTGCAGGTAATGGACCTTGTTGCTGCTGTTGTACATACACTTCTTTATTAATATTAGTATTGTGATTAACGCTTGCGTTGCTAGTACTAGCATCACCTGTATTGAGTGAATTCAATAGTACATTATAATTATCATGGTTTTCAGAAGTTTTTCTACTAGTGGGTGAAGTGTGTGCTTGTTCTGGTATGGCTACTTTTGGTGGGACTAAGACTTTTAATGGAGTTTTATTAGCAGTAGTATTGTTATCACTTTGAATATTGTCTTTTATTGGGGATTTCAAAGATGGCATAAAATTGTTTGTCTTTGATGATGGTGTTAGAATTGCATTTTCTGTTGAATATTGCTGCTGCTGTCTTTGCTTTAGTATAGTTGGTGTTTCATTATTACTCTGTACAGACGGAATTGGAGATTTCAATAGTTGAGGTATACCATTTTGCGTTGGAGTTGATGATCCATTATTTTTTGGTGTATTTGACAATATGTTGACTGCATTTTCTAATTTTTTGTTTTCCTGGCCTTGTAGTTGCTTTTGTCTCTGCTGTTGTATTATTTCTTGTTGTTGCATCTGTTTCCTTTGCAACTTTGCTGCCTTCCGCGCTAACATCTCTGAAACTAAATTGTACATTGAAAGTAAAGGATGATACGATTGAGTTGGATCATTAAATGGGTTGCTATTATTACTGTTAATATTGTTGTTATTTTTTATATTCGATACAATTGACCAATACTCTTGTGATAATTCTGTATATACATCTTCTGTAATAATCTTTAGAAGAATTAGTTTTGTATCTTCAATATTATCAATAAATTCCAACCGATACATTTCTTTTATAACATCCATGTCAACCAATTCAGGTGTCAAAGGTATACGTTTTGGTAAGTACGAAGGGGTTAAGTGGTCATAGCCTCTATTCATCCAGTGGTGGTTCACTACTTGTTGTAAGCTTGCTCTTTTGGATGGATCGACTACTAGCATCTTTGACAATAATGATATTACCTCGATTGATAAATGGTTTGGATATTGTACCCTCCCTTGCTTGATCTTTTCATGCAATACACTTGAGTTTTCATCATCGAATGGCACTTTACCGCAAACTAACACATACAAAACGACACCAAATGACCAAACGTCGACCTCTGGGCCGATGTAAGGGGTTGCCTTTAATAATTCTGGGGCGGCAAAGTATAGGGACCCACAAAATGTATGTAATAATTTTCTAGTATCGAAAACGTTTGAAAGACCGAAATCGATAATTTTAATTTCTCCCGAGGTTGAAATCATTATATTTTCAATTTTCAAGTCTCTATGAACAATATTATTGGCATGTAAATATTGTAAAGCGCTTGCAATACCTCTTGCAAATTTTCTGGCATGGTGTTCTCTTAATGAACCATGTTGAATAATGTAATCTAATAATTGACCACCAGAAACGTATTCAAACAGCATATAAAAATGATTTGACATCGTACACATTTCAAATAGCCTACAGATATGTGGGTGGTATAATACTTGTCCCAAACTAGCTTCTCTAACAGTTCTCTTGTCTCTTGATATTTCTTTTTCCAATTTTTTCTGCCTGTCCAGAATTTCTTGTTCTGTCTTTGGTGGTGGCATGGATTGTTCTTTATGTAGAAATGCTTTTGTTGCTCTATTGACTATTTTTATTGCACAAATTTCATGTGTTTGATGGTGTTTTGCTAGTTTAACTTTACCCATAGAACCCGCACCAACAGTTTCTAAGAAATCCCAGTCACCCAATGATTTTCTATGAAACTGTTTAATTTCAGTTTTAACGTGTGACGGCTGGTTAGTAGCATGCTTTCCACTATTATCAGTATTGTTGTTGCTATTGTTATTGTTTGTAGGACTTAAGCCTGCAGGTGTACCGGTAGTCGTAGATGTACTATTTGGAATTGTAACAGGAGGCAGCAGCGGCTGTTGTTGTGTTTTTCCCATCATTCGTAAACTAGCTGGAGCCATTGCATTCGGCGATGTGATATTGGAGTTCCCTCGGTGATGCTGGTTTCCTGATTGTCTTCTTTGCGGAGGTGTTGCGTTACCTCCGATTTTAAATTGAGTATTAACGTGATAATCCTGTGTATTAGACATACTTTAATCTATCTCTAAATCAATATATCAAACAAAATGTCTCTTTTGTTTCTTATGTTTTCTATTCTGATGGTGGATTTAAAAAAACTTTCTGGTTAATGTTGATAGAAAAACTAAGAAACGGTTAAAATGAATGCTTATGAATTAAGTAACTTTTGTCTTTTGCGTTTTTCAGACTCTATCTATATATATATATATATATATCTTTGCCTATCTATCTGTCTATCTATATTTCCGCGATTGGATCAATCACTTACTAAATCGATGAATCTATCAATTTATAATACCGAACTAACCAAAACGATGAGTACTGCCTGATTATTTGTTTGCTTGAAAATACTAAAATAATATATCCAAATTGAATAAAGTTGAGGGCATTTCCTAAGTGAAATGAAGTTAAATTGTATAAGCCCACCCATCAACTAAAACACAAATGTCAACTTACAATCCACACACACAATACAGTTAACACACACACAACGCACGATAAAGAAGTTTTTTCCTCGTTTTTTCTCCTTTGAACGATTAATTTTATTTTCCCCTTTTTAAGAGTGCGGGTAACCTGCGCTGCATCGGATCGCGTTTTCACTGCAACGAAAAAAAAACATTTGAAAAATGTTTTTAGAGCAATTGATTGTTATGTTTACTACCGTTATGATTGAATTTCAGGGCCAGGAAACAGAAGTAAGAAACAATTCTGGAGTTTAGATCACAATGAAAAGAACTAGAAGATCTACAAGAATCCAGGACCATGAGGAGGCTAGTTCAGCGCCAGTTTCAGATGCATCGCATCATGAAGAAGAAGTTGAACCAATTCAAGTGAAAAGATCAAGCAATGGGTTTAATTGGAGGGATCACATCACAGAAGAAGCTTTAGCACAATTAGCCAAATATCCGTTGGATAAAGTATTGTCTATTGAGTCCCAGTTTGATACAATTTCAACTGTCAGAAACACTTGGTCTTACCAGTACGTCATTTCTTGGTTGTACAGCGTGTGCGAATCATTTATTACGAATGTGATGTTTGAAGGTATGAAACCTATGTGGAGGGCAATCAAGTTTGATGAAATAATACTGTTGAATGACATTCTAGCTATCCAAAATGTAATTACTAATAAGATGGATCAGACATATATTCAAGCGACGGAGAACGACGATGAAGGGGACGATGACGGTGATGATGAAGGACATACTGAAAAAAACTTGTATGAGGTTGTTAAATTACAAATATTGAGACAAGTGACTAATAATAAGAGTAACGAATTGGATATATGGGATACTACAATCAATGAATTTTTAAGTGAATCAAGCTTAGCATATGGCGAGACAACAAAATTCGATACATTACCGTTGACCCAGCAATTTGATATATTATTCCAGTTGGTTAAACATATTGAAAACAAGAGCATGATATTTAGAAACTATATAGGTAATAACCCAGAAATATTCAATTTTATTGAGATTGATACCACTGGAAATGATGAAACAATTGGTAAGACCAGGATTATTTTCTTATCTAATCCAGGGAGTATTGTTGAGCGTATTGAAACCCAGAGTAACGTTACCAACAAGTATTTTGTGCCAATTAAATTGCAGAATTGTACAATAAAATATCAGGATGAGTTTAACCAGAATGAGTTGGTATATTTTGATTATTCGCAGGAGATTGATAACTACTTGAAAGATATTAAATTAACGAATAACATCATGTCGTATACTTTCGACACATTTTTGAAGATATTTGAAAATTATAAGTCTAAGACACGGACGAAATCTAAGGCATCATCAAATGACATTGCAATATACAATTATCTGGAAGAATCAATGGAATTGGTTGTGCTAAGTTTAATAAATGCATCAAGAATTCTAATACAAAGAGAAAAGAACAAATCTATGAAAGAATTATTAACTAGAAGAAAAAGATCCTCAAGGTTGATTGCCAAAGAGGAAGATTTCAAAAAGAAGGAAATTGAGGATAATTTACTAGAAAAACTGGACAATCGTGAAGTGTTTCTTAAGAGTAGGCATAGAGCTACAACGAAGCTATTCAAGAAATGCAAAGATAACATTTGGAACCAACTTTGGATTAAATTCAACCAAGATCATAAAACTGAAAAGACAAAGAGAAAAAGTATGATACCATCTAGTGTAATTGAGATATCATCTCCATTAACTGAAATAGACAGAGAGGTCCTTTCTCATGGGCCTACATTTACTGAAAGGAGTATAAATAATGCGGTATTATCTGAACCAAATACGGCACCACCTGAGCTAAACCTGGCAACCATCGGTAATGCAGTAACCACTGCAGAACTAGAATCAGTCAACAATGACAAATTATCTAATATCTTGGAATTACCAAGGGATATCTGTATGACACAAAACAATATCGACAATTTTAACAGGTTTGATATCTTGACGAACTTAAATGGTCCAGATGACTCAAAAGATTGGGTATTCCAATGTATCTGTGGTAAATCTCATAAAAAGATGAGTTTAATATGTGTCGATGATTCTGAGGAGCTTAACACTGAGAAATACAACGAATTAGGTCTGTTTAACCAGCCTATAATATGTTGTGACATGTGTCTTAAATGGCAACATTATGGTTGTCAAGATGATAAACTGATCGAATTACTATCTTATTCTTCGGTACACTCTAAGAAGGATATTGCCACTGCTAGAGTGTTAACTCAGCGCGATTTTGGAACTGTGTTAATGGGGGATGCTGGTAACAATTATACAGTTGATGTTCATCAAGAGATTTCAACTTCAAGTAGAAGAGTATCGCGTAGAATTCGTGATAATAGTAATAGTAATAATACAGAAAATGAAGAACGGGAAAGGGAAAAAGAGAAGATTGAAGAAAAGATCCACCTCAGACCTACTGATAAGAGAACAAGATTTGGAGAGTGTTCTGTCTTCATATGTAGCATGTGTCTCTCCAAAGCAGAAGATGATTTAAGAAATGTGTTTATTCCAGAATTAGAGATTATTAGAGCCAAGCAAAAGAAACAACATGATGATCGTGAGAGAAGAAAACAGAAGAAATTACTTGAAAAGCAAAAACAGATACGAGGTGAAGAAGAGAAGAAGAAACTTTCAGCAACCTCTGTGTCTCACGACCAGCAAACAATTGGTTCTATGGATGCACCTCAACCAGTAGTTCACTTGCCAATTATGCAACCGTTTGTTCAACAATCACAACTAGTTATACAACATCAATCAGTTGAACCAACAACATCCCCATCCTCACCTTCTAGTTCTTCACCAACAGCCACACCAGCCAACAACAGTGTCAACACTCTCCCATCGACACTCCCACACAACCCTCCTGCGTAGTTCTCGTACTCGACAAACCACAAAATCCCCATCTGCGCGATCGTTGCACACGGCGCACAAATGCCGACTTCCGGTTGCCGAATCTGGGCATACCCGCATCCCATAGCCGGAAATTCGT
>JAJLYB010000119.1:15246-36476 GCA_030674245.1 Jamesozyma piceae
CCCTTTCCTGACTTCCCCCCCCCCCGTTTCCTCCCACGGTATATCCGTAAATTAGAGTTGCCTATCAGAGCGAGCGGATGGCCCCGGTAACGTGGAGTGACAACTGCTACAAAAATTATAATCAAAATTTTTAAAAGCCAGAACTGGAACTGGAGCTGGAATGTGAACACATCGATAATCACAAACTGACTGTTGAATCGAAAATATCTTACTACACACACATTCTTTTTATGGATCACTCTGTCGTTTAAATAAATAAACATTTACATTTGATCAGTAAGGAGTCATTCTCTTATTTGAACATAACTAACACTTTACCCATTACACGCTACAAGCTATATCTGGATACTCTCAGTTTAACACACACATATATATATTACTATAAGCATATCGATATTCTGAACCAACTGATAATACACTACTATTTAGCCACATTGCAATACACTTCGATACACTAAAACACAATTATTTTCTCGCACGAATATGATTCTTAACCCGTTAACCATAATTAATAATGCCTACATTAATGAAAATCTATCGCTCTCGTTAAAAAATATTTCAAAGAATAAATCATCGATGGCAGATCCAAATAATAATAAGCAGCAAACTTTCAAGAGAACAAAATCAACTCAAATGTTCATACCGAATGGTTTGAAAGATAATATAACAGCAACTACAACTACAACTACCACAATAGCGAACTGTATTGAGATCGATGGCGATGACGGTGACGACGATACTCCATCACGCTCCGTTACTCCTTCGATGAGCTCAGTACGATCACAGATTAAACAGCTTTCGAAAAATCTAGTCGAACAAGAAAATGAAGTTACAGTAAATGATAAAATCACATTACCAAAGAGGAGAAACTCGGCTATTCGTCATATCGATAATGATTACAACAATGCACCCTCTAGAGTACAACTTCAGCAGCATATTAAAATGAAACGTAAATATTCAGAGGAACTGATTCAAGTAGACCAGCTAACCTCAGCAGATGGTCATCCATTAAGGCGAAAATCAGAATCACAATTAAGAAAAGAGTATCTTCATAACGACCTGCCGATTCAACCAGCACCACCTGTGAAACTATTAAATTTCCAAGATTTAGATTTGCAAGATACATTAACCACAAATGATATAATACAGTATTTCCAACCAATCTATGAACGGTCAAAACCTTCTCATAATAACGAGAAGCCAAAGAGCATTATTCCTGAAGAAGACGATCCAAAAAATTACGAATTGGAAATATGGCCAAATTCTAATTCAAATAACTCTCCAATTAACAATCTTTTACCAAACAATAAAAGAACTAGACAAAGATCATCAAATAACAATTTCTTAAAATTACTCGCTATAGAGAAACAAAGCATAAATAAATCCATCCTTCCAGAAGTCTACATCGATGACAAAACATTTAGCAACTTAGTCACCAATTCAAACCCACAAGCGACAATACATAATCTAAAATTCAACAAGGATATCAAACTAGCCATTTCAACAAAACTAAAACTATGGAACAAGATGTCCCAAGGACAGTTAAGATCTGATTCTTTCGGTGATCACACTCCATGGAACCAAAGTTTCACATCGCATAGTGATATGAGTGAGCAGAATGAAACTCTAGCCTCAATAGTAAGAGTGAATTCCGACGTCAAACCATGGCTTCTAAAGAATAAAAACAATAAAAAAATGCTAAGGCCATGTGGTAAACTAAACGATAACGTGCAGTACGTGGTGAAAGGTTGGTGTGATAGCAGGTTTTTATAAATATATCTATATCTATAGTCAATCGTATAATCGTATACTAACATTTCCATTACCCGCACTCAGAACTGCATTTTTTAACGTGATTTACCAGTAGCACGTGATCATACGTTTACAGTTTCTCCTTTTCAACCAAAAAAGTTCCTTTTACACACGATTTAAAGGGTTTTCTATCAATATTAGATACTTGCTATTATAATTTGCAAGACAATACCACAAGATATTATATATAGCACTCTCGTAGAGACGTTACCTCCATCACTAGAGGGAATACTTGTTTTTTTAAAAATAAAAGAAAAGATAGCTACCTATTCTATTTCTGTCAATTTTCTAACGCAAAAACTAAAAATAGAAATTACTATGAAACGATTTGATATTGCATATGTTGAAGTATTAAAAGAGGGTAAAATAATATCAAACTATTTCGAATCACAATCATCATCCACCAACGATGATAATAATAATGAATATAGCATCATTACCAATATAACGGAATCAGACACAAATTATGGCTCGATACCGGGGAAGTCTACAACCACTACTATTACTGCTAATAATATAAATCCAACTATTTTCCATAAATTAATTATAGATTTAGTACTTCCCAAAGTTATATCCATCGAAGGTAATAAAGTCACGAAAGTTTCGTCGAATTTGATCGATGGATACGATTGTTACTATACGACGGCGTCGCCATTGGAAACACTCGTTTGTTTTGTCAAGATCGATACACCAAAAATTCTACCGATTAGGCTCTTGAGTGATTTGAAACAAGTCGAATACAATTCTAACGAATCTAATGCAGAACTAACCATTCATATAAAAGAAATCCTAGATATATTTCATGAAGAATTATTAGCATACAAAAAAAAGGATAGTAATAATACAGATATTACTGAGAGTACAGAAAATGATATTCAGGATGTTATACAGATAATGAACGATAATATCGACAAATTTTTAGAGAGACAGGAAAGAGTATCGTCATTGGTAGATAAAACAATAAAATTAAACAACAACAGTCATGATTTTAAGAGAAAGGCAATAAGATTGAAGGAAAAATTATGGTGGCAGAAAATGAAAAATTGTACATTATTAACATTTACTATCATGCTAATAATAAGTGCAATATTTATATTTCTTTATATAGTGTAATTAATTTGATTATGCACTACTGTGTAATTGTTTCAGGATTTAAAGAGTATTTTAGGAATTTGTTTCCATTTAATAACTTAGAGGTTTTACTCCATTATATTAGTAACTTTACTTTACATTTTTAAATCTTTTAAACTTATCAGATTTGTATAGGAAAAAATAAAATACTTCGGAAAATAAAAAACTAAAAGTTAAAATTGTGAATATAATATATATATATAAATAAATAAATTACTAAAGAAGTAAATAATATACTAATTAAATATCCCATTTAGAAAAATCAGGTACATCAATATGGAAAAATGGTAGATTTGTTCCTGATGCAGCACTAACATCAAAGACGAACCCATTTTCCTCTAAGTCCTCTGTACTCTCATTTTCTACTTCTTTTGGTACTCTAACTAAATGGTAGCTAGAATGGCCAGTAATGATAGATTCATCACTATACTCTTCATTAACACTACCGAATTTCATATTTTTCAAACCCTTCTTAATCCAAGGGGACACAATCCCGGCAAAATGGAATTCCACTTGTCTATCTGCATACTTATTAACTGACTTTCTTAAATCAATTAATGATTGAATTGCCGTGGCATCAATCTGTGAAACCTGCGAAAAATCAAAACACAATATCTTTAGCAAAGGTTTTGCTGCTTCTATTTCTGCATCACTATACTTATTAACATCATTTGACTCTAAATCATTTCCCTTACCACGCCTAAACATATTTTTCAGAAACGTTGGAGGCTCCCATTTACCAGGATCATTCCATGGACGATCGGATTTCTTTAAATGATGTATAACGATACCTCTTCTAGTCTGCCTTTTTACCTCATCAAATATAATATCAAAATGCCTGGAACAATTAATGTATGTGAAACTATCCGTTAATCTATAGACAATAACACCAGGTGGAGGTGGGAGAATTTTAACACTTGGGTTCAACTCTTTGGTATATGCATGGTCAAATGGTACCCATTTCGAATAATATCTTAGATTATTATTATTAATTTTATTCACTGGTAAAATGGATGAGGTTGAAGATGAAGTACTTATTTCCATATTATCGGTATTGACATTATCAACACCTAATTTTGAAGATTTAAGTATAGGCACAGTGAAATCTTTGATCTTATTGATGAATTTATTATTACCATTTCCAAAGGAAGATCTATTTGAGTCGTCATCATCATCATTATAAGTAACAACAGTTTCTGTTGTAGTTATGTTAGTGTCATTGATTACACGACCATTGATGACTTCAGCAACTTCAATACGACCCAAAAATTTACCAGCTGGGAAGGCTACCTTTAATAATAATAGTGCACAGGACCAACAGATGGCAAAATAAATACCATCTTCGATAGAGGTAAATACGGTAATAATAATCGTGACAAGGAAAGCGAATAAATCTAATGGATTCATTTTCCAGAAATTCCAAGTGGTCTTATATGATGCCACTAAATCTGAAACTGCATGGATAATAATAGCAGACAATGTTGCAGATGGAATATAATAAAATGCATCAGTCATACAATAAATAGCCAATAGAACACAAGCACCACTAAATACACCAGAGAATGGTGTTTTAACATTACATTTGGCCTTTAATGCAGATCTTGAAAATGAACCTGTTGCTGGATATGCACCAAAAAATGTACCTAATAAATTTGTTACTCCAATTGCAATCAACTCTTGATCTGGAACAATTTTATAATCATTAACTCTACCAAAAGACTTCGAAATCGCAATATGTTCCAATAATAGTACAATGACTGAAGCAGGTAACTCAGGGGCAACCTTTGCCATTAGTCCTGATGGAACTTTAAAGACATGGACATCTTTTAAACCAGATGGAACAGTACCCAAGACACTAATTGGATGGTGTGCCTTGGTCTTGTGTCTAGTAATTGCCCACGATATACAAGTGAACACAATAATGACAATTGCATTTCTACATGCTTGGAAATAAAAATAAAATGTTTGAATGTATAAATTTAATTTTGGATTTGTCTTACCATATCTTCTTTCAGATAATTTTGGTCCCATATTGCCACACCACCATTTCCAAACATACAAAAGTACTAATGGAATTAAACCAAACACTGCATCTAGTTTTGTATCAGGTAAATGCTTTAATGTATTAATAATGACTTCATAAGTTGCAGCCCTTGTATTAACTTTCTTTTTGTAACCCATCAATGCTGGAACTTGCCCACTAATAATGTTAATAGCTGAACCTGTCATAAAACCTGCAACTGCATTTAAAGAGATTAATTCGACTAAAAACCCTAGACGTAAGATACCAACTCCTGCAGCAACAATACCACATAAAAGAGCTAAAGTTGTAGCAATTACTGGTGCTGTAACTTCAGGATCTGGATGAGCTGAATAATATTTCATAACTTTAGCAATAACTTTAGCTGTCTGCATGGACATGACAGCCACGGGACCAATACAAACATCCTTCGATGTTGCAAATAAGGAATACGAAAAGGCACCAATAAACGAGGAGTATAGACCATATTGTGGTGGTAATGTAGCAAGTTGAGCATACGACATTGACTGCGGCACAAGAACACAACCGACTGTTATACCTGCGATTAAATCTTGGACCAGCCATACAATATTATAATGTGGAAGCCATTTTATTATTGGAAATATGGATAAGACATAATCGAAAACAGCTCTGAACGATACGTACTCTTTAATAGAATGATCATATACAGCTTTTATACTTGTTGTATGTTCTTGGTATGAAGGAATATACACTGTCGATTCTGATGTAGGTGGATATGCTGTTGTTTCTTGAAGCAGTTTTTTATTTTGTTCTTTGATATAATCTATTGAATCAGTTCCCGAGGGTATGTCACCTTCATCACCACCATTTTGTACCGGCAAATTAGTTGTGTCTATGTTTTCAGCGACTTTATACTGGTCATATTCCAATTCTAAATCATCCAGATGTAAATTCTTATTCTCAATATTGTTATTAGTTTGAAAGTCTAAATTTTCACTGTCATTATCATTGTTGCTATCTGAGTGATTGTAATCTTCCGAATAATGTGAATTTCTTGGTTCATCCATCTTCAATTGAACAATTTAATTAGTCTGGGTATATATGTGGTTATAGGTGTATGTATGCTTCCAAGTTATAATTACAACCAGAACTTAAGAGTAATCCTAAGAATACATCATATCTTCAATTTCAAAGGTTATTATATATAAATTATATTATCTTTGAAATATTAATTAATCCTAAAAAGTTAACATGACTAATTTGTCATATAATCACTTTAAAAATTCTTCAACAATAGAAAACAATGCATCTATCTCACCTGTTTGGATCTTCTTGTTTTTATTCAGTTCGAATATTCATTGTGGTTCCATTTTGATGCTTATCAAACGCCTTTGTACTTAAGTTCCGCAACTGTGGCACGAGAAATTTCACCGAAATTTCATAAATTTCAACTATCACCAAATCAATTACACGTGACATATATATGGTATCCACACACAATAAAGTATGGGAGAGGTGTGGATCAAAGACAAAATATCTCTTAATGATGCTAAAAATATTTGTTAACAATCAATAACTATTTGTTCTTCCAGTTTATACAAAACCGGCTTATTGGCCAGTGCGTATAATACTTTACAAAATTTCAGGTTTAGATTTAGGTTTAAGTTTAGGTTCAGGTTCAGACTCAGATTCAGGTACACTCCAATCAATTTGTTCAAAGATAACTTTCCCAATATCCCCATCCTTTCCATCAAGATAAACGCCATGGTATGCATCATTACATGCCCTGAGGTACCGTCTCCTTTGGTGACGATTAAGTGAACTATCATTAATAATCTCCCTCAAAAGTTTTTCGTTTTCATGACATAACATTGGGTGATCCTCAGCAAGATATTTCCATATATCCCTAATCTTTTTCTTTAGTTGATTCTTAACTCTAACTTCTGGAATTTCATTACCTAAAACGTTTAAAATAATTTCAAAAACAGGGACTTTTGTACTCCGTTTGGATGACTTTGAACTCTCATTATTTAGTATAAAGTTATAGTGGTTTAAAATGGGCTCAAACATACCATATACATTTGGATCTTTTATTTGATTTAATGTATTTGGAATTACATTTTTATTTTTCCGTTTCCATTGCTCACCTAGTGATTTCTCATTACCACTTATCTTTCTCTTGTAATTATAATGACTCTCGCGAGGCCAATTGTTAAACAACAACCAATAATCTTTTTTAAATGGTGCTAGATGTGAAGGTATAGGATTCAACCATTTGAAATATAAATTGTATATAATTTTTTCAATACTTTTATTGCGTACGTTAGAACTGGATCTAGGATCCTGGTATTGTTCCATTAGCCGAATCAATGGTATAATGCATCTTTCAGGTTTCGCTATTGTCTGGTCAATTATCCGACTTTGAAGAAGACGAATTGTTTGAGGATGGAGTGGTAGTTCATTTAGTTTCCGGATTATAGGCTGTCGCATTGACATACTTATTGTGATGCAACTGTGATATGTTCAATACAGTTTCACAATCTTAAACCAGAGGTCGCTGGATATTTTTTTCCGGTGTCGCTATTTATGTGAAGAAACGCTTTGGTAAATTTCCTAGTAATAATTTAGTATCATGAAAAATAAAGTGTACATACATGAGAAAAAAGAATAATGCTATTTTATTAAATTAGTTTTCTATTTACACTGATGATAATTACATCACTAAAACTATTGAGCTGCACAGTTAGGTGGTGAAGGGCCGTTATCATATGGATTATTACCATAATTTTCTTGTCCCGGTTGTGCTTCATCTTCTGGCATCTCTGTTAAGATGTCAAACTTGGTGACAACTTCAACATTTCTTAGGTCATCATCATTAGTCGTATCTTGCTGTTTATTAACCAAATTAGGTAGTATATTTTTAATCTGTAAAAGATCATTCTTCTCACTAAACCAATTATCTGGTGGGAACTCAATGTTAACTGTAACATATAAATCACCGAACTTGCCATTTTGATTTTTTAATGGCCAACCTTCACCATGAATTTTTATGATATTACCTGGCCTTATTACCTTGCCCCTTGGAACGCTCAATTTTAAAATCCTGCCGTCTAATGTTTTGGTTAAGAATTTATCCTCAAAACCGGTAATTGCATCAGCTAATGAGATTGTTATTTCCATTAATAAGTTATAATTATCTCTTGTTAGGAAGATTTGATTATCAATCAACGATTGAACATCATTCTTTTCTTTAATTGAAAATAGTATATCCCCCGGCTTCTGCCCATTTAACATTTGATCACCTTCATCAGGGAACCTTACGGTATCACCATCGATCGACCCCCTTGGTACAGACACAACTAGAGTCTTTGATTCCTTAACTAAACCATCACCATGACATTTCTTACACTTATTCTTTTCCGAGTTGGGTCTTGCTTTGAATTTTCCCTTCCCATCACACTTTGTACATTTCTCTCTCTCTAAACTATTAAACCCAAACGGTGTCCTTACTGTTCGTTCAATATAACCCAAAGTCCCACAATTCTTACAGTCTGTTAACGGTGGGTCATAAATAACTCCATTTTTACGACGTCTCCACCCATTTCCTTCACACAATGAGCAAATAACATCCTTTTTCAATTCAAATTTAATAGTCTTTCCATTATACAGCTCGTCCAGACCCAATTTAATCTCAATAACGACACTAGCATCCTTCTCCGGAGTGGATTGATGATTGTTATTACTACGCTCATTGAAGAAATTCATAAATTCGTCCCTAAAGAATTCTTCTTCATCATTACCCATAGGATCAGCATTTGGGTTCGTAAGCATTTCATATGCGGTGCTGATTTCTTTAAATTTAATTTCATTGGTAACCTTTTCATCTGGATCTATGACTTTATCTGGATGGTAACGAAGTGCCAATTTACGGTATGCTTTTTTGATTTCTTGCTCGGTTGCAGTTGTTTCAATTTCTAACACTTCATATGGATTCATTATATGATTATGGACAGCCTTTATTTATATATGGTTGTGGTTGTGTTTTTATGTATCTATATTCATTTGTTTGGTGGCCTTTTTTTCAGTTAAGATTTTTTTTATTATTTTTCATTATTGGTTTTTGCTTTTGAGTTCAGTTGTCGGTTTCTAGTTCTAGTGAGTTGATTATTTCAGCCTTTTACAGAATGAATGGATGAATATACACACATACATATACATATAAAGGGATTATATACTACGAAAGTTAGAGAATTGAAAATTTGGAATGTCAAGAAAGCAATCCACGATTACCAAATTACTTTATTTATTTCTTAAAAAGTGCAAGTTTGAAGTCATGAAAGAAAAGAACAGCTTGTTTAGTGATGTGACATTCTTCTTAATACGAATCAGGTAAAGCTTTCCGTGGTAAACTTGTCAATTCAATTAAATAGAGACACAAGAACAAGAGTGTAAATAAATAAATATCGACACTGAGTGTAAATATATGATTTTCTGTCCAACTAATACATATATTTTGGTCAGTATGGTGTCAAGGGACCTTCAATATACGATCATAAATATGTAACTAAACCGCAATAATCTTTCTTATCTAACAATAACGACAAATATAATATAATATAATATAATAATATAGTTTAAAATCACAAGGTCAAAGCCAAGTTTAGCGAGAGCGGCTTTCAGGTTCACCGAAACAGGCAAGTTTTTCCGGTTTCGGCTAAGCTTACCCGAACTGACTATATTTTCCGATATCGGAGTAAAACAAAAGTAAAAAAGTAGAGCATGTGACTTTCGGATATTAACATGCGAAACGCACAACAATGTCCGATGGTTACTACGCAGCATTCCGGGCACAACGAGAAAACAGTGGAAAAAACAACAACTATTGTACTGTTCAGTTTGGAGAGAGAGATAGAGAGAATTGACAATCAAAGGAACACAAAAGTTGGAGTTGTTATGGTGCATTAAAATGAGACATCCCCCAATCATTGAAATGTAATTAATCATCCATATCCATAGCTATGGTAACAATCTATATTGTCCCCTATGCCTGCTGATACAAACATACTATAAATTTAACCGATTTTCTTGTAGATATGGAGGAAATAAAAAATTTCTGTCATTTTTTCAACATAAAATCATGACCAAATTTTCATTTTTTACCAAAGGAAATTTTTTGAAAAGAACGCAAACAGTCATTTGGTTTCCATTATAAAGAAAGAGGTTTTACATAAGACAAAATTACCACCCTAGTGACCTATCATATCAATTTACTTTACTTTACTTTACTTTACTTTAATTATAAGTTCCGTTCTGCACATTACACCATATAATACACTGCGTTACACTACACTATACTAAATTACAGTACAAAATACTCTGATCAAGAAAAAAGAAAGTATTCAATTCAATTCAATTCAATCCAATTACAACTCTAACTAGAATTAACCCCCTAGTATATACCAATTTTCTCTTCACATACAGCCAAACAGTACAATATAGTATTGTATACACAGTTGAATTTTTTGTACCTCTCTCATCACGTACAAATTATTACCAAGTTATTAATAACCACCTAAGAAACCGAATCGGCCGCACACTTATTATCCTTCACAGAGAAGTGCGCCCATTTTATTTCAATTTTCTTTTCCATTCAGAACAGAAAGAAAATAGGAAAACGGAAATTCCATTTGCAGCTTTTCGGCTTTTGTCACGTACACGCGCACGCATAAATCCCAGCTGAGTTCCGAGTCCCGAGTTCCCCCCAATCCAGAAACAGCCGCAAAACTCAATACGTAATTTTTTGTACGTGTGCTCGTTTTGTTTTAGTTTGCTACCCCGTATTTCAGAATAAAACAATAGAATTCATTAACATTCTGAATTCACAGGCGTCACACAGTTGCCCCAAGAGAACAGAACATACGTATTTTAAGTTTGCCCCGCCTCGAGAAACCGTCACACGTTTTTATTTTTAACTTTCTGCTACAACCTATTGTTTATACCAGAATCTGAATAGTACCACTACAATACTATATTTTAGTATTCTATACCATACCGTACAATAACAATTATTACTTTTCATATTTAAAGGGACCATACTTTACCCTTTCTTATTTTAATTACTAACCATGCCTTGTGCTCTTCTCATCTCTAGACGTTGTATTCCTAGACAACCAAGATTTACAAAGACTTACGCAACTAAAAAAATGTCGCCATCTATCGTATTAACCCCAACAGAAAACAAATTTGAATATTTTACCCCAAGAGATTTCAGCTCCTCTGCTGATACTCTATATTCTATCAAACACAACTATAATCAAAAGACTTTCAACCACTTAAACCGTTCTCAGAAGCATAATCATCATATCCCAAAGTATAATTTTGAGCCTGCTGAACCTATATCAATAAACGATCTAAATGAAAATGTATTACAAGCTAAATACGCAGTCAGGGGTGCTATCCCAATGAGGGCAGAAGAATTACAAGATCAACTTGATAAAGACCCAACATCTTTACCATTCACTCAAATTATCAATGCTAATATTGGTAATCCGCAACAACTGAAACAGAAACCACTAACATTCTACAGACAGGTACTGTCCCTTTTACAGTACCCTGAACTAATATCGCTACTCGAAACACAGAATGATCAATCTGTATTTAAAAACGACTGTGTAAAACGTGCAAGAAAACTACTAGACCAAATAGGTGGTTCGGTAGGTGCATACTCCGCTTCACAAGGTATTTATGGTATCAGACAAACTGTCGCCGACTTCATTACAAATAGAGATAGTGAACCAGCTTATCCAGAGGACATTTTTTTAACTGCAGGTGCCTCAGCTGCTGTTGCATACTTACTATCTACCCTTTGTAAAGGCCCAGAAACTGGTGTCTTGATCCCAATTCCACAATACCCTCTATATACAGCAACATTGGCATTAAACAACTCGCATGTCTTACCATACTACCTTGAAGAAAAATCAGGCTGGTCAACAAACCTAGTAGACATTGAGAAAGTTGTAACAAACGCAATCAAAACAGGTGTCAAACCATCTGTCTTGGTGGTTATCAACCCAGGTAACCCAACTGGTGCAGTGCTATCTGTCGATGCCATTGCTAAGATATTTGAAATTGCTTCAAAGTACGGTATCGTTGTCATTGCTGATGAAGTTTACCAAGAAAATATTTTTGATGATACCGTTAAGTTCCATTCAATGAAAAAGGTATTGAGACAATTGCAACGTGAACATCCAGGTAAATTTGACGATGTTCAATTAGCATCGCTACATTCTACTTCAAAGGGTGTTTCCGGTGAATGTGGCCAAAGAGGTGGTTTCATGGAATTAACAGGTTTCACCGCTGAAATCAGACAGGTACTATTGAAATTGGCTTCTATTTCATTATGCCCTGTTGTTACTGGTCAAGTGCTAGTTGATTTAATGGTTAATCCACCACAAATTGGTGAGGAATCTTATGAAGTAGATAAGTTTGAAAGAGATACCATTCATACCGAGCTTAAAGCAAGAGCTACACTATTGTGGGAAACCTTTTGCAACCTAGAAGGTATTGAATGTCAAAAACCACAAGGTGCAATGTATTTATTCCCAAAACTTCTATTACCATTTAATGCTGTTCAAAAGGCACATCATTTGGAAATGACTCCAGATGAGTTTTATTGTAAGGAGTTACTAGAGGCAACAGGTATTTGTACAGTTCCAGGTAGTGGTTTCGGTCAAGTTCCAGGTACATATCATTTAAGAACTACATTCTTAGCTCCTGGAAAGAAATGGATTAAAGATTGGGAAAACTTCCATAATAATTTCCTCAACACCTATCGTGATTAGATCTGTGATCGTCACCATACTCATTATATACACAGCCCCATATAATATATAACTTTACATATATATATATCAATCGCACTTAAAAAGAAAAGTAAAAAAACAACAACAACAATTATTACTATTCCAGTTATCTTTTCCTATTCCACCTCACGTTACCTAATTACACTTTATTGTATTTGTGGTTTAAATTACCATTCTCTAAACAAAGAATCTTGATGAATTAAATCTACAAATCATTGCAAATTACCCACTTACTTAATTCTTGTTAACTATTATTGAATTACACTCACAATACAAAAAGGCGCTTAATTTACTTAACGCGCGCCCAAAATACTTTCAACAAACAAAATTAATTCCCTTATACAAACAAAATTTAGAGATGAACAAAAATGTAACCTGGTTCATATAAGCAATAAACCACCACCATCATTCATAACCTTCTCTCAATACCAGAATAATTAAACATTCTCAGATACGACAGTATTAGTATATTGCCATTCAGGGCTCAAACCAACAACAACAACAACTTCCGTCATTCATATATATACCCAAGCCCAATACGGTTCGTTGAAATATGTCCGCAGAGCTTGAAGAATTCACAAAGATACCTCTAAATGCCGGTAAGAATTTTAGTTGGGTATTTCTAGTCGATTGGATCCTAACAGTGATTCTTTGTCTTACAATGATATTCTACCTAAGTAGAGGTCTTGCATTCGCAATCAATTTTATACTAGAATGGTTCTTGTGGCGACATTTCCAAGTTAAAATTAATTTTGAATCAATACGAATATCTTTGCTTGGAGGGAGACTATTTTTTAGAAATTTAACCATTATAGATAGAGACCACACGGTGTCAGTGATGAGAGGTTGTATAACATGGAGGTATTGGCTCCGGAATACGAGACAATCGCAGTTTGATGAACAGACAAAGAATGTAGAAGGTGAATCATTAACGAAAAACTGGAAGCTACCTTGTAGATTCTTAGTGGAATGTGAAGGGATGGAACTATTTATTTATAATAGAACCCAATCGTATGAAAATATAATTAAATTGTTTACCAAAGAAGAACGAGAAAAATTTGAAAAATTATTCAATGATCAAGATTTAAATACAAGTGCAGATTCATTATATAACGGAAACGACACTGGAAGTAGTAGCACGTACGATAACAAATTAGAAGAAGAAGATGGCGATGAAAAATTAACGTACTTATCAAACGAAACTCGTGGTTCCTCTTCAAGAAATAATAAACCTAATGATAGAATTTTCGACAGTGAAAATATCAAGAGAGGTGGTATAGCATTTTTAAGTTTTTTACCAATCCAACTTAAATATAATAATCTTTCTGTAGTGGTAGGGAATAAGTTCACACCATCATTAATGATACTTAGTGCTGGCACAGGCGAGGGTTTAATCGACTATGATGCACCAAAGGAAAAATTGGATCTATATAAGATGAAACACTCAATAGAAGTGAGAAATTTTACTGTCTCAATAAAACCAAATATCTCTTACAATGAGGAGGTTTCAATTAAATTCAAATTGGATAGAAATAAATTATCCAAATTGTGGAAAAGGTTCACAAAGGTCACCGGGTTAGTGACAAGACCGTTAGGTATAACGCATAAAAAAAATAAAGTTGAGGTAACTAATAACAATTTTTTACAAAAATGGAAAGGGCTGTCTCTTTATAGAGGGATTTTATTTGATAATTCTAATGATGACCTAAACGATATTGATTTTGATTTTGCCAGACATGAATATGCGAAATTCAGTACTGTTTTGAAATCTCCTAAAGTAATTCTCACTTATGAGTACGATTTACCAGGCATTGTTCCACATGGCGCTCATCCAACAATAGCACATATAGATGGCCCAGATGTTGGTAACAACGGAGCCCCACCAACAAATAGTATGGATGTCCAAATTTTTGGTGGCTCAATGTGTTACGGACCTTGGTCCCAAAGACAAGTTGGTTATATCCAGAGATTATTGAGTCCCGCTGCTTCTAGAACTCCAAAACCATTTAAAAAACTTACACCAGGTTCAACAAGAATATACACAATTTTTCGGTTTTTCATTAATGTCATGGATGATACTACTTGGCGTATTCCAACAAGAGAATCAAGTAAAGATCCTGAGTTTCTAAAACACTATAGAGAAACACATGATGAATATAGACCTTTTGGATGGACAGATTTGAAATTCTCTAAAAATACCACAGCAAATTTTATAATGGGGTTAGTTCCAACACCAGAAGGGTTTGACAACAATGTCAAGATTCATCTTGTAGATAATGAAATCAGATCTAGTGTTAATCATGATATCTTTATCAAATGTAAGTATTTTGATTTTGATATAGACATGGGGTATCCATTGGGTTGGAATGATCTGGCGACGTGGCGAATAGATTTAAATTCAACCCAATTAGAGACGTTTCTTTTAAGAGAACATATAACATTAATAGCAGATACAATTACAGATTTTTCTTATGATCAACCAACTCCGTATGAACTTTTTAGACCATTTATTTATCACTTCTCGTGGAAATTAGACGGGTACTCTATTTATCTAAACGTTAACGATCACAATATTGTCAATAATCCTTTAGACTTCAATGAAAATTGTTTTCTTTCACTCCATGGTGATGAACTGATAGTAAACTCTACTATTCATAAGGAGAACATCACAGCAAAATATTCACGTTTATCATATAACATACAAACACCACTGTTCAGGTTAGTTTTGAATGCCCCTCCATGGAATACACTAAATGAATTTATGAAACAAAAAGAGGTGGGAAGATCCTATGATTTTACAGTAGATGGTTCATACCTCATTTATTCAGATTTGGATGTAGACAACATTGATGAAATTATAATCAACTGTGCTAGTAGGTCTACTACTTTACAGTGTTATGGGTTTGTCATAAGATATTTGATCAATGTAAAGATGAACTATTTTGGTGATTTTTTCCACTTCGTTACATCAGAAGAATACACTGGTGCACAAAGACCCAGAGATGTTGATAATACTGACATATTTAGGGCCAGTAATACGAATAATAAGTCTCTCTCTGAAATAGATTCTAACAACGAAACTGATTATCAGAAATTAGAGCAAGATAGTGAACCTGGACAAGTGCCAGTTAAGCCTTCTGACATGAAGAGAACAACTAACGAAACAGATCTATGGTTTACATTTTCTGTAATCGAAGGTGCACTTGTGTTACCTGAAACCATATTTAACTGTGACCCATGCATTGCCCTTCATTTTAGTGAGTTAGATGTCGATTTAAGAAGTTGTAATTATTATATGGACATTTTGGCCTGCTTAAATGATATATCTTTTAAAAGGTATGTTAATATGCAGCCTAACGACTTATTCGAATGCGTCCGAAAGAATAATGGGGCAGATTTCGTACAACATGGGTTTTTAACAGATTTAACGATATGTGGTCACAGAATGTATGGTTTACCACCCACTGAACCAACTTATTTTTGTAAATGGGATATTGATTTAGGCTCTTTTCTAATTGACTCTGAAGTTGAGGTTGTAAAAGGTCTTATCACGTCATTTCAAAAGATTGGTTTCGGGTTTTCGGATTTGGAAAATATATTAATTTATGAAAAGGAAGTCATTAATGATATGACTTCAGTAACTGTACATGCCAAATTAATTGAGATTATATTGAATAACGAAGAACCGAAATCAAAGTTATCATTAAAACTTGAAGATTTAGCATTTAGCTCAATCGATTTTGAGAATGATAAGTATTCTAGTAGAATGGATGTTGATCTACCAGTACTACATATATCCCTATTTAGTACCGAAAATGACAATGAACGGATAAGCTATTTCGATTTTGAGACTAAACTAAAATTCACTAACTTTGAAAGAAATAAAGATTTCGATAGACATAGATCTGTTCAAAGAGAATTTCTCATGTTAAATGACGCACCATTCCATAGAATATCCTTTATATTACCCGAAGTGTATCAGAATTCACATATTTACAGCCTGCTTTATGGGAGCATTGCACCATCTTCGTCATTACCACCATTGTCATTACCGATTTTACCAGAAACAGTAGACTTTATTTTGGAGCATTTTCTGGGGGAATATGTTACATTGCTGGAAGACATTGTTCCATACAAGGAAACGTTTGGCAACTTTAAAATATCACAGGATAGCCCTTCGGACATGGCTACCCGACAAAATACCAATACAATTGACAATTACCACGTAGATCCATTAGATGATGATACAGATGAGAGTTCATTTGAAACTAAGGACTACGATGGTACAAATTACATCATCGATATCGGCTATATTTCTATGAACATCAACCCAAAGGTGTATCCATATTTGAAGACTTTCTTGGAACAAATTTATTCTTATAACGCAGTTGATGTAATTGATTCTATTGAAATGGATGTGGTGAAACGATTAAGTAATTTGCAAGAAGGTGTATCTACTATGTCGAATATTAAACTAAGAGTACTGTATTTGGATATATTTTGGGGTACAAAACATTCTGGAGGTATAGAATTATATTTAGACAGGGTAGATTTTGAAATGTCAGAAAGAACTAAAGAAAAAGATAGGAACAAGATTTTACTTGATTTTACAACGTTAATGAAAATAAGGTCAATTAGAGTGACAGTTAATGAAAAATATTCACCAGGCCATGCGGAAGAAAGACCCCCAGCAATATCATTAGTAATTGAAGGCATTGAACTTTGGTCTTATACCAAACAAAAGCGAGTCACTTCTGTAAATATCATGTCTACGGATATTACCATAGATGAGTGCCAAATCAAATGGTTCTTTTTTTTCCTTGAAGATCAAAGTAGATTTGTTAAAGAAATTGTTGATATGTTTAGAACTATCCAAAAGAAAAGTGATATCTCTCGTATGGAACTTATATCCAAATTAGCAGTTGCGAGTGATCATTACCAAATTAGTCACGATCCTTATGTTATTACAAAGCCAGCATTTATTATGAGATTATCAAGAGGACATATAAGAGAGAATCGTAGTTGGAAAATTATTACGCGATTACGTCACATTCTTACTTATCTTCCTGATGATTGGTATAGTACAATTAACCAATTGTTGAAAGAAAAAAATGTCGATGTCTCCCATGATGCGCAAGATATTTTCATGTCTGTGTTTTCTAACTGGAGAAATTGGGAGTTTTCAGGTATTGCAAGGTCATATATTTACGGTGAAATATTTTCGGTAAAGAAATTAGATATTCAAAAAGACTCAATGAGAAGAATTCTAAAGGGTAATTTATCCTCTTTCTACCTAACAGTTTATACATCTGTCTATGAAGTAGACCATAATTTTATTGTCACCGATGCATCGTTCTTATATGAGCAGACACCACCATTTACAGAATTAGGTGTTAGCAGAGAAAATATTATAAATTTTACAAGCAAAGTTGGAACAGTAAAAGGAAAATTCACTGACAAGCTATTAGAGCTACAAGATCTGATACCACATTCTAAAACATCAGAAGAAACGTCTCTTCATAAGGTAAGTAGTATTTCAAAATCATTCAAGGTAAATATGGCTTTATTATTCGAATGTATTGATTTGCAATTAGTTGTTGGTAAAACTAACTTAATGACTAAAATTTCGAATGGTACTGTCAGTATGTTATGGGAGAGTCTAAAGGAATATACTTCACAGGCAAGCTCTATGATTTTATTTTCTGAGGTGTGCGAAGTTTGGTTGAAGCACAGAGATGTGATCTTAACCGAAGGTCAGCTTAGTGATTTTTCTGTATTAACAACTACTGAGTCTTGGTCCCAACAGCCCACCTACCTCATTAACTCGAGATGTAGTGACTTGCATTTTAGAGCAGTTGCGAGCACTGAAGTATTAGTAAATTCTATTGTAGAAATTAAAGAGGCTTTGGAAGATATTAAAGCGGCCTGGAAGACCGAGCATACTAATTCGCAAAAACCAAAAAAGGCAGATGTGGAAAGTAAAACCGAGGTTTCGTGCTACTTTAATAATGTTAGTATCGAGCTTGTCCCTTTATCCCCTTTCAAATTTAGAAATGAAATAAAAAAACTTGAATTTATATTCAATAAATGTGGTACTCAAGATTTCGTACTCACTGTATGGGATACTGATTTATATTTGAGCTCTCAACTTACGAAGCAACAATATTTTAGAATATCATTAGGTGATTTGGAGTTTAAATACAACATTGAAAGCGAGAATAGTCCTTTGTCAAATATTGGAATTTCTGCATCTATTGCTAAATGGACATTTTCTGAACCCCATAGAATTATTTCTAGTTTCTTACAAGATGAGCGTATTGCGTCACAGAGTTTTGCTCAGGTTGAAACTTTAAGATCATTAATTACAGCGTTCGAAAATGGGGGGAAACCTACATCTACTGATAAAAAAAGATATTCTTTCCATATAGATGTGAAGTATCTCGGTATTTTAATTCCAATATCTACTACTTTTTTTGTTTTTGAACTTCATTCTTTATTAGCTTCTATTGCAGATGTAGATGATGAATATATGGTGGAAGATGAAATATCAGGAGAAATATCAGTCCAAAATATTCTATTTTTGATAAAGGATCGAACAGTACCCTCTGGGCTTTCTAAAATTGTTGACTTTTCATTAAAATTTTCAACTGTACAAAAAATGATGGAAGTAGATAAGTCCTTCCAGATCGAAAGTAATCACTTTAGAGTATGTCTTTCGCCGTATTCTTTAATACGTCTAGTCTGGGGTAACCACCAACTTTTTACCATCTACGAATATTACAAGGAACATAGAATCAAAAATTTGTGGAATTTTGAATCTTTGAAACACTTGACGGAAAAAAAGTCAGAAACGCCTGATATTCCCCTTACATTATCTTCTTTCCACATTTTATCATACGATTTTTGTATTGGCTGGCTATTTGAAGACAAGACTGCGTCAGAACCTGGTGTTATGCTAGGGTTTAGCCGTCTCTTTTCTGCTTATGAAAAGGGATTTGGTAAACTTACACTGGTAGACACTTTCTTCTCGATTGCAAATGGAAGCACTGCCAATACATTTTTTTCGCAAGGAAATGAAAAGGATAGGTATAATCGAACATGTTTACCAAACATGCAAATATCATACTGGTTTAAAACGCATAATATTATGAAGGATGTTTTTATTAGGTTTCATGGTGAAGCTTTAGATGTCAACTTTCTAACTGGTTCTGTTGAAGTGATCGAATCTTGTTTAAAATCAGCAGAATTGTTCCAAGAATTAAAGAAAAGCCTAATTGGTCCTACGATAGCTACTGAAGAACATGATTATAATTTCAAGGATAGCTCGAAAAACTTAGCCCCATTTTTAACTAATATCAGATCTATCGATTTTCAATTTAGATACGATGGTGGTGCTTTCAAAATGTACTCAAAGGAAGACATAGAATCACATTTAGATCCATCATTTGAGATAAAAAGTCCTAGCGCCATCATAACAGTCAACTATAAACACAATAAAGAAAAGAATATTCATAAACCACATTGGATTAGAGGGCTAGTTGATATTGATACTACTCATAATATCCTATATTCTCGTTGTGCTCCATTACTTTCTGAATTTATGGAGCACTTCCAAAAGATGGTAAAAAAGTATAACATGAATAATAAGGCAGATATAAAGCCTGTTACACCGAAGTCAGCATCCGAGCCTATCGATTATAAGAAGTTGTTAGATCCATTCGATATTGCCTTTAAGATTGTATCTGCAGAACAAAAATTAAGTTTAAGTTGTGAACCAAAGGCTAAAGTTCAAGCAGATGTAGGTTTTGACTCATTTAAATTCGGTGTTACAACAAATTCTCTAGATGAAGCAGAGCCGTTAAGTGTTTCCTTAACCATCGAGAAAACAAAAGCAGAAATTAAACATATATTTTCAAGAGAAAGTAGTGCTTCATTTTGTTTAGATATGATTGATATATCAATGCTATTTACGCATCCAAACACAATAGAAATATTTGGAGCAGGATTAATTTCTGACGTGAATGTTTATTTCAACATGAAACAATTACAAAATTTGTACTTATTTCTGGATATTTGGAAGCTAAGTAATCTACTAAAAAATAGTCCGGTAGATAATATTAAAAAAGAGAGTAGCCATCTATCAATTCCTCAAGTCAATAATATAAACTTTGATATCCCTTGGTGCTTTACCTTAATTTTTTCTAATGTTAATGGGGATGTAGATTTAGGACCATCTCTTGGTATTGTGTCGTTAAGAATGAAACGAACTTGGTTTTCCACTGATCATTATCTAGATAGGAGGCAACTATTCCATGCTTTTACTGATGGTATTAGTCTGTTATGTAAAGGTAGACTAAGTGGGATCCTTGATCTAGATAAAGGTTCGTGCATAATGGAAGTTAACTGGCCACAAGAAAATGATA
>JAJLYB010000120.1:0-36060 GCA_030674245.1 Jamesozyma piceae
CAACATAAATTGTTTCAGTTGTAACAATGTCATCTTCACCAGTGAATGTGGTTAGAATAGTAGAAATAGTAGTTTCTTCGTCAACAAAATCTTCTGTGAAACTAGTTGAAGTAGATTCATACTTATCCCTTGGTGTCTCCACAACATAGGTGGTCTCGGTCGTGACAATATCATCCTCACCAGTGAATGTTGTAACAATGGTAGAAACAGTAGTTGTAGTGTCAGCGTCACCAAATTTGGTAGTCTCCGTAGTAGCCTCGGTCTGAGATCTTGGCGTAGCAACGATATAAATAGTTTCCGTTGTCACAATTTTATCTTCACCAGTAAATGTAGTAACGATTGTTGAAATAGTAGTTGTTTCATCGTCATCACCAAATGTAAATGTTGTGGTTTCTGTCTCGACACCTGGCTTTGGTGTAGCAACAACATAAATAGTTTCTGTTGTTACAACATCATCTTCACCAGTAAATGTACTTAGAATAGTAGAAATTGTAGTTTCTTCTGCAACATCACCTTCTGTGAAAGTAGTAGTTGTGCTTGTGAACTTATCTCTTGGTGTGGCAACGATAAAGATTGTTTCAGTGGTCTCGATATCATCATCACCTACAAATGTTCTAGTACTAGTAGAAATAGTAGAGGATGTGTCTTCATCACCGAGAGTAAATGTAGTAGTTTCTGTATTAACATCATCTTCTGCTCTTTTAATAGGATGAAAATAGTTTTCCTTTTCGCCAAGTTTATTAAAAGGTGTATCAAGGACACCATTTCTATCGGTGGGGGAGAGTTCTGTACGAACCCTTTGATTATCTGCTAAAAGTGGTTGCGCTTCAGCAAAAACCAACGATAATAAAGGAATTAAAAGCAAAAACCTAGTCAATGATATATTACAATATAGCATTATATTTTAGCTTGCTTTAAGTTGACTTGGTTTTGTTTGGATTGATTTACTTTATTGGTAGTATTAATCCATTCCAGAGCAGACAAGAATTCAAAATCAAAACACACGAATCGAGAAACAAAATGAAGAGCCTTTTTATTTAAAAAAAGTATCCAAATAATTGATGTTTTGGAAAAATTATTATCGAAATACATTAATGTAAAGAAAGGATAGCTTAAAATCATAATTACAACACTATATTTGGTGGTGTGCGTATTAATAGTAACAATTGATTTCAATTTCTTTTTTAAAGACAAGGAGGGGAAGGGGACAGATTCTAGATCGAGTTAGGTTGGAGGAATCTTGTTAATTCTCAAAACATCAAACTAACATTGAGTTTCAAGAAGTGACCATTCTATTTCAACCAAATAAATTATATGTATATGATCCAATCCAGTTATCTTTTCAATCCTCTATCGGGTGCAGAGGAATCTAATATATTCAGAGGGTGAACCAATCAGTATTTGTGTGTATTAATCTAGTAGTAAGTGCAAATATTTTATGCTTGGCCTAGGGTTTAAGTTTATGTAATAATATCTTCGTATAACTAACCGCCCATATATGTCACCAAGAAATTTGAAGGAGAATTAAAGCCGACCTCCAATTTGATGGTAGTATCTACTTCAGCATTACAGGTGTTGTTGGCACACAGTGACCTGAGGAGAAACAGAAATAGCCAAGTGGTAACCGCAACTAATAACCGTTAGCAGAATTCACCATATGCATGAAAATATCCTAACTAAGAAATAGGCACCACTTTCGTTGATTATATCAATAAGGTTGGATATTTCATGGAGATTCTCGATTCTCGATTCTCAATCTTATGTATCTTGAAGTGTGTCCGGGGTTTAGCACCTAGCAGTGAGGGGCAAAAAATAAGAGAACCAGAAGGCAAAGAAACTTAAGCAGAACTGTAAAAAACATTCGGAATTATTCGGTGTTCGGTGTTCTGTGTTCCAGCTTTACATTTTACTTTTTGGGGCCGTCTCTAAAAAGAAACGTTTTATCTGTATATGGAAAGCAAATAACACGAAAATGTAACTTGTACAGTGAACTACAAAAAAGTTCTTCGTTATTTACGTTGCGGAGTCGATTTGTCAGAAAGAAAAGACATAATATCTAAATTATAATTGTAAGGTTCCTGTAAAAGCTCTTTAACCCACACATTAAGATTCCATAGGGTACGGAATGAATATTCATCTGAAGTAATATTGCTTGTTATTTGACCAGCAGAATATTAGAAATAGCCATTCTTATATTATTAAATTACTGTTCCTAGGTTGCGGAATAAATAGTCTTGATCTTTTCCTCGATGAATATGAATTAAAATTAAACTAAATGAATTCAGGTTCTACAGAAATTAGTATATTACCAAATAAAGAAAGTGTTTTCGTTTTCTTTTTCTCCATTTCAACTTATACAACATACCGTGTTAAGTGTTCGTGTTCGTGTTCGTGTTTGTCATTATAGATTCATGATATTTAATGAAATGAAAATGCTTCTTATGGTAAAAATTATGAACTTTAGAAATTTCTTGAGTAGGGTAACAGTATTTGAGGTGAAAAAATTTTTACTAACTTGACTTCAGCTACAATACTCCTTTGAAATTTTCAGCTGCACCAATTTATCTGAGGAGTTTTATTTATAGATCATGCAAAACCCTGATAGCGTCATTGGTATTATGATGCATATTATTAATTTCAGCGGATGTACTTGTCCTTTTGTTAGTTTTATTGTGTTAGTATCTATCAAACTTCCATTCGCTGTACAAATATAAATTCCGTAATATTGGTACTACGCTTGTGCTTTGTATTTTATGAATGTGAAAGTAGTTATATCTTAACTCTTCATTTAGGCTATTGGATGGGCTAAAATAAAACAATGGTAAAAAAACATAATAACTCAAGAATATATATTAATTTAGTTAGCAAGTAATTATATACTCTGATCTGTCGTAAAAGTTTTTGCCTAATACATTCATATTTTTCATAGTTTGAGGTTATAATAAATATTTACTAATGAAGTATGGGGAGCTTGTATACAGAGTTCATGTTTCAAGAATACAGAAAATTATGATTTATTTTGGAATTTCCTTTTTTAGTTTACTCGATATGAACATATGTTAAACATAAGTATTTTATTACTACAGACTTTTCAATTTTGATTTTAAGTCCCAACTCTAACAACTATATCCGGGTAAATTTATTTTCTTTCGATCATTCCATTATATATTGAAATTTTGTATATTCTATTTTTTTAAGGTGTATACCCATTTTATTATATAGTAAACTATCATGCAATTAATATTGACTTGAATAATATTTTCAACACTGGTTCATTATTTTAATTCTAAAATTTGTTAGTAATAGTAAAAAATAACAGCTGGTACTGTTCCACTTCAGTACCTAGGTACTCTTCGTGTTGTAGTTATTAGATAATTTTATTGCAACTAAATTTATTAAAAGATTATTCTTATTTTTTGGAACTCGTATTGCGAAATAACAATAATTATAATTCTACTATATATAAATTTTTGATTAAACATAATGGCTCTCCGATTGTTAATATTACTGATGCGCGTCTAAATTTATAGACTTCAAATTACATAGCATACAAGTCTAAGAAATGGTAACATCGGGTATATATCTCTCAACTCATTATTATTTCTAATTTATGAACTATATATATGTTATCATCAGTATAGCAACAAAAGTTACTGCGAAGAAACAACAACTTATTAAATGTTTTAAATACTGCCCAAAATAAGAAAATAAAATAAGGTGATAAGGCTTTAGGATATATAAGAGTTTATCTTAATATCCATATGTAGAATACTTATTTAAATTATATAGAAAAAAGGCAACAGATAATTATACCAAGTCTATATATAATGTATGTGCCACTAATAAATATAAAAACCCCTGAGTACAACGTCCAACCACTAATTCAACAATTTATTATTAGAGTTCCAGCATTATATTTTATTGGTTGGTATTTTTTAGATCCGACATTATTATATTATAATGTAATACTTCTATGAATGGTTATTATTCTGAATATGTATGTATACTGAATAATTATTAATTCTTCTGGTTTCTTATAAATTGTATATAAGATATATAAGTATATTGATGAATAACTTTGTTATCTTCTTAAACATTATCCATCCTTTTATACTTTAGGGTCTTCTTCTAAATGAGTTCTTCTTCTAGAAGTTTCTACATCATTCTACTAGTTTCTACTTTTATAGTACACTCATTCTATGTATACACTTAAACCGTGGTACAAGCCTATATTTTCATAATCATTTTAGAACTTTCTAGAATAATCGTAATACCATTATGTTGAATTAGTGGTTGGACGTTGTACTCAGGGGGTTTTATATTTATTAGTGGCACATACATTATATATAGACTTGGTATAATTATCTGTTGCCTTTTTTCTATATAATTTAAATAAGTATTCTACATATGGATATTAAGATAAACTCTTATATATCCTAAAGCCTTATCGCCTTATCTTGTTTTCTTATCTTATACGGTTCCTACAATAAGAGCCGTCTTATTATATATTGTTAGGGTAATATCTCAACACATTATAGTCCTATATTAGGTCTCTATGTATTATTAGAGTTCCAGCAATATTTATTTATATTTATTTATATATATTGAGAATTATTTGTGTTTTTGAAGGATATAAATCTTAAAAAAATGAAAAACACAACAAAAATAATAAAAATTTAATGTCGAATCTAGAAAATGCCAACCGTTAGTTTGTAATGTATTATTCAGAAATGAATGTGTTATCGTATATAAAAAGGAAGATTAAATCCATTATATTAATGGAATTATTCGTCAATATACATAAATGATTTTTTTACAGTTTATTAGGAGATAAACAACTACCCGCATATTTGAAGTATAACAACTGTCTAAGTAATTAATATCAATTATTAATTTAAATATGGGATAGTCATGAATCACTATATACTAATGGAGAATACTACAATCTTTTGAGTTTCTTGTAGGTTAATAAATACAAATCGATTATTTAATATTTAAATAAAATACTTTACCTGAAAGAACACATTCTATTACTCTATTAATTCAAAAACTCATACCAAATATATTATATATAACCTGAATAAAAAAATATAAAATGGCACAGTCGGTTCAAAAAATAATGTCCTCGGAGAAAACAATTGTGTTAGTAAGACACAGACTGCTCCCAGACAATCGGTACAAACCATAATACACGTCTATTAAAAAACTTTTTTATATTAAATATCCTATAAAATTATATTCGAATGGCTTGGAATAGATCTTCTAAATTAAAAAAGAAGTGATATTTACTGTTGAAATAAGCAAGGAACTGATATATTACATTTTCCTAGCATAAATCAACTTTGTCATTCAAGATGGCAACGTAGTGGTTAATATTAAAAGGCTATACCATGAATTGCCATTCAAATAGCATTCATCCGTAAATTTTTAGATATTTTTTAAGAACTTGTATACCAAACTTTTTGTTACAAAAACTCGAATTCCGTATAACAATATTCTTCTTTTTTCTTCTCTGTAATTTTTTTAGTTGCAAATATACTATAATAGGCAATTTGAAACACAACACGAATGTAATTCTTCTTTAATATATTTCAAATTTAAATGAGAATATTAATATAGGTAAGCGTTAGACCAATATGGATTAATAATACTGTGCTTTAATAATTTTTTTGGGCAACAAATCAAATAATTTCATGAAGTGTAGTCTATTTCATAACGTCATAATTATAGTATTAACTATTTTTCCTTACCAGCTTCCACTTCTATAACACTAATTGTGTTTTCTTCAATTTCTGATTCTAGGTCAACCTTCTCATCTTTAGGGATTCCAATTAAGGACATATCATAGCCTGTAGATTTCAAGTATTCCATAAATTTAATATCTTCTCTATCCATTGCATCCTGATCTAAATCAGGTAAGAACAGAACAGTCAAGACTGCTGAAAATATGCATAGACTCGACGAAACATAATAAGGTGCAGATAACCCGTATCTCCTTATCATACTTGGGAAAACGTAGGAACCAACAAATGCACCAATCTTACCTACCATAGCTGCAATACCATATAAAGTACCTCTTACAGGGGTTGCATTGATCTTTGAAGCAATAATACCAGCATTATCACCCGCAGAGAATTCACCTAAAGTCATAAAAATACCATACATAACAACAAACCCAGCAATGTGTTTCTCCAAATGATGTAGTCCAGCAGCTAGACCATATCCGATTGCTGATTGAAGCACCAGTCCGACAGCCATAGTCATCCTTGGACCAAAGTAATCCGCAGCATAAGCTCCTAAAAATGAACCAGGAATATAGAATAAATTGAAGACAACGTTCCAACCAAAATTTTTATATAGGGAAGCATCTTTCGGTAAAACTAAACCGATAATGATTGAGGAATAGGTACCAAATGCATAACTGGAAAAATCATATAAAAACCAAACAATTGAAATAATGGCGACTCTAAACCAATAAAATTTAATGATTCTCCAATAAGGCATTCCTTTATTAAACTTAGTGCTTTCAAAATGTTTACCTTCTTTGTACTTTAATCTGAAATAAAATAATGATAAT
The DNA here is from genome assembly GCA_030674245.1 of Jamesozyma piceae. NCBI lineage: Eukaryota > Fungi > Ascomycota > Saccharomycetes > Saccharomycetales > Saccharomycetaceae > Jamesozyma > Jamesozyma piceae. The sequence goes on from JAJLYB010000120.1 coordinate 6,578, forward strand.
GGTGGAATTGCACCAAGGCCGATCGTAATTCTCCAAACTGGGGTTAGATGATCTGAACCACAAATCCATAGTAAGACCAATGGTACAAAAGCACCAACTACAAAACCTGAATCGATAGTAAAATTTGTAAACCAAATGAACCATCTATTTCTTTTCCCTGCAGGCAATAGATTTGATGCTTCTGCAGCAGCAGGAGAACCACTTGAGTATTCACTACCAATAGCTATCCCCAAGAAGAATCTATAAGCTGTCAAAGCGGCAAACAAGCCACCTGCTTTTGTATTTGTCGTTCCAACACCCCAAGCACCAGCACATAAGATTGTGAAAACGATTAACATTGTAGTACCAGTTAGCATTGAAAATTTACGAGAATAACGATCTGCACAGAACCCAAAGACTAGTTGACCTACAACGGTACCAGCAAATACAATAGAAGAAACATTTTGGATAGCATGAGACTCTGTGTATTCCTTACCATATAGCATGGATAAGCATGTGGAAACAGTTGAAATTGAATTATTGATATAACCATCGGAAAAGAGACCAGCACCTGTCGTGATAATTGCCCAATACTTTTGCATTCCTTTTCTTGCAGGATCATCTGTATCATCATTCGTTTCAATCTCATCATGGTCATGATCGGGATCGCTTTCGCTCTCATGGTCATGATTGTGGTCATTGATTTCTTTGCACGTAGTATTATTTTTCTTTTGTTTACTATTTGAACAAGATGAATTAGTAGAAGAAATGGAATATATAGTGGACGTTTCATCTGCTTTCGAATCCTTTTTCCAGAAATCATCCTGGAGGATAATAATTTCCTTTTTGGATTTCCTAATCAAAGATTGCTTTAGTTCACTGAAAGAACGAGGTATATCTCTTAGAACTGGGTTGGTTATATGCCTATCATCGATGGACATCTTGAAAGTATTAATTTAGCTATTTATTTATTAATTTTTTATTTTTGATTATACCTATATTTATATGTACATGTAAACATGAAATAGGTTGGTTGTGATAAAGTTTAGAAAAGTAATATATAATCATGCAAATAGATATATATATATATGATCTGGAAATTGTGTCAAAGAATCCGATACCCTTTTTATTTATTGAGGCAGTACACGAAATTTCACATTCACAAAACACAGACACGTTTCTAATAAAGCAGCATTACAAAACGTGTTTTAATTATTTACCGGAAATATGTTAATATGATAAGATACAAATAGATTACTTTATTGAAAGTTATTTTTCTGTTTCTGTTTCTCTGTCTCTCAACGTTGCTATTCCTGCATATGGAGTTGGTTGCATCAGCAAAGTGAAAAAAAAAGCGTCAAATTTAAAGTTTATGAAATTTTTCACGATAAGCAACTGCATATCTTTTGTTCATAAAGTTACTGTCCTGTATTTTGGTTGTGCGTCTTTTCTGGGAAATGGTGCTCAAGGGGTCTCAAATGTCAGGAGATGATTGGGTTTGAATGTGGGTATTATGTTATTACGGTTAGTAAATGATTGATTTGCTCGAGGGTTTTGCAGTGTCCACAATATACGAGTCACATGCTGTGGGGGAGGGGAAACTAAGAGGAATGTTGTACAATTTAGAATCCATAACATAATATTTTGTATGAATAGATAGAACATGGATATGTGATATGTGATACAGTGTTTCTGCGTCAGTGGCACGTGTAGGGAAATATCACACAATAATTAAATGATGGAGACACAGGATGGAGAGTACATGCAACATCTAAGCTTATAAACCGACTTTTGCTTTGTATACATTAAGCGTGTATAGTTTTTTCTTGAAAATTGATATATTCATAAAAAGGTCTTTTAGTAAGGTTGTTGGTTATAATATATTCTATGTATTACGTAGTTATTCGTTGAATGTATGTATGTATATATATATGTATGTATGCACATAGATTAGAAGGTGTCTACAAATATGGTGTGACATCCTCTCCATTCATTATTGTGAATTCTTTATCCTTACCAACAATTGCAATTGAAAGATTGTCGTTATTTAAAGTTTCGTCCTTTAACGACTGTCTCAGAGACTCAACACCAATCTTAATTAACTCCTCTGCTGTGACGTCTTCGACATCAACAAACTTGTCAAGAACTCTTTCTAGATAAGTTTTTGACCCTTGTGAACGTGCACCGATTGCTGTGCCATACAGCTCAAGTATATTACCGGATGGTTGGAATTCTATTAGGTGTGAACCACTATTATCGTAGCCGATAATTAATAGGCCGACACCGTATGGTCTTCCACCATAACTTTGTGTCTTCTTCTGTGCTTTATCACTTAAAAGAAACCCGGCTTTCTCCACAGACAGTTTTCTATTAAATACTAGCTTTGAATAATTGGATTGCTGTCTTAAATAGTCACTTAGTATTCTGGCGTCTGGAGCTAATCCAGCTAAGGAAAGACCAAGGTGGTCGTCACATTTTATAATCTTTTTCTGGTACGAGGATAGCTCATCTGCATTTCTCTTCAATGCGACCAACACAGCATAATCTTTTGATCTCAAACCGACAGTAACACTCCCTTGCTTAATGGCCTCCAACGCATATTCAACTTGGAATAACCTACCAGTTGGGGAAAACGTAACTGTATCACCATCGTAATTATTTCTAAACATATTGCTTCGTTTATACCTTGTAGTTTAATGTAATTAATATTTTCTTGTAGAGTCTAAAGTTTAATTATACCTAATAACGAGCCTTACACAGTAGCAATGCCTCTATTCAGTCCAATATATCCTGCTCTTTACCCTTCAAAGTTTCATAAATATTCTACATAATTTCTTGTTTCACTTTTTCGTCTTTTTTGCCACCAAGGATCTAAGCGGGCGGGTAATTCAGAGCACTTCCTCACTGTGAATATTTTACAAAAATGTGAATGGAGTAAACAGTTAAAAGAAGGATGAGAAGGGGTACTTATAGTGATAGAGATAGTGTACAGGATAAGAATGTTGTTGTTTATTCAAAAATGGTTACTGGGCCTGTTCTATTCTCTTCTAGACCATATCCCACCGTTTTTTTGGAATTTGCTTAATGTTATTACGGATATATATTCGTTTTGGTTCAATAAATTATCCAGCTCTCTGAGACCTAAGTCAAGGGTCGTATACTATGAAGCCATTAAACACCTAGATTATTGCGAGTCTTACGAATCTTGGCGTATGACGGCGTCGACAGTGGATGAAATAACCGGCGCTAACCTTTGGAGGAGGAACTTTTTCAGTAGACGGTATGATTTTAATTCTGTGTTAGAACAGTACTCTATTTTAATTAAAGCACTAGATGACATGGATCTGGATACTTTGAAGGAGAAATTCTCTACTACGGGGCCGTGCATGCTACGTAATTTTGCCGGGATTGCAGATAAGAAACTTTTTACTAAATCTCTGGTAGGGACAAAACTGCTTATTGAACAGTATCTTCAAAGTACTATTGACGGGCTTGATCTTTTAAGTCAATCTGAGCAAACACCTATCTCGTTTTATCAACGGTGTAAATTATCTTTGGGGACTACCGCCCTTGTCTTACAAGGTGGGTCTCTGTTTGGATTGTTTCATTTAGGTGTCATTAAAGGTTTGCTCTCACAAAATTTGATTCCAAACGTTATTAGTGGAAGCTCTATGGGTGCATGCATTGCAGCTCTCTTTGGCTGTCTGTCAAATGAGGAATTAGAAGAGTTGCTGGACAACGACGGTGCCAAAATTCTAAATATTATTAAAGACGATCCCGATTTACTTAAATCTTGTGGTTATGGTGATGTTGAACAACATTTGAATCTTGGTACATTAATTCAAAATCTAATACACCACGGATATTGCCAGGATGTTTATCTATTTATTCAGTTTGTCTTAAAATATGTCATTAAAGATATGACGTTTGAAGAAGCCTACCAAGACACAAGAAAAATTTTCAATATTGTTATTCATCCTACGGATAGCTCATGTCCAAATTTATTAAACTATGTAACGACACCAAATATCCTGATAAGATCTGCAATTGATTGTAGTCTGGGATCAAATGTATTGACGAAGAATACAAACTTATTGTGTAAAAACCTGAATAATGAGATTGAAAATTTCCTTTCCATTGAAAAATTTGACACAATAAAATTTTTAACCCCAGAGAATTCAGTAATTCCAAATCCAAATGATACAGATAATCCATATACTAGATTAACAGAGCTATTCAATGTCAATAATTTTATTGTCTCGTTGGCAAGACCATACTTGGCTCCGTTTGTTGTTAATGATCTGAAGCATGAAATCAAAACCTCGAAATATTATTATTATAAACACTACCCAGAGACAAATAACAAGCTTTTGAATAATATACCTGATGAGCTAGGAATATCTCAGATAAATTTTATTGAAATGGAACCCCTAGCATTTAAATTTAAATATCATTTAGAAAGAAAATTAAAAAATATCTTAACTATGGAATTCAATCACAGAATGCAAGTACTCGACAGCCTTGGTCTCCTGAGTTCGTGGATCAAAAGACTGATTATTGATGAAAGAACTCCACGGAGTGCGATTGAAATTGCTATAGTTCCAAAGATAAAATCATTATCATTAACAAGAATAGTAGAGGGTCAATTAGGTAATATTCCCTATTGGATTAAATGTGGTGAACGAAGCACATGGCCAATATTGGCATTGATTAATACCAGATGCGCAATAGAATTCAAACTAGATGATATAATAAAAGCTAAACGAAAATAATAAAAAAATAATGATATAATATAAAATAAAGTATAAGTAATATATAAATAGATATAAATATACTTAAAAATTCTACCTATAAAATAATTTTGTTGAATCTCTTTCCGTTAAATATAAATATTCATTCTCAACAATATGCACATTTAAGCCATTGAGTGATTGGCCACCTTTTGAAATTGTTAATGATCCAGTTACATCCTTTGAACGGAACGTTTCTAATGGCTTTAAATTTATCACTATGATACTTGCATATATTAATCCCATTAAGAATCTATTAAACTCTACATCATTTGCGGGATACTCGTTGCCCTGGTATAGTTCTACGCTGCTAGAAACAATCAATAGCTTGCATCTTTGCCTTAGTGGCCTGATAAACTCCCTCATGAGTTCATCACTAGTAAGTCCATTTAATAGTGCTAGAAGAATCTCTGGTTGTTCTAAGATTATCATTCCATACTCAGCATCGTTTGGGAACAATTCGAGTAATTCTTTTAATATAATGTCTCTAGGCTTGTTGTTTTGACGAAGATGGTTTGTTGTCACAAAATCAATTATCTGGTAAGAATTTGGACTAATCTTTGACCTAGATAATGCATCTTTCCATACTGTTTTATCGTGAACTAAAGAAGCTATTGTGGTACTTTCACGGTTTTTAATTTCTTGTTTATCTGTAGGTGTTGTTGTTGTACTACTTCTTGTTGTATTAAGTGAGTGTAGAGAACCAAGGAGATGTGTTTCTACTAATGCATTCAATAACCATAATGGTTGTGTAGCCATAGTTGATGTAATGAGGATAGTGTTATTAACGTTATTAAAGTTGCCATCATTTCGGTAAAGATCCTTAGAAAGAACAGATTGATCACTGAAAATAACTAGGTCTTGTTTCTGTGCACTTGACATATTGATTGTGGTGGTATATAAATGTGTCTAGGCAATACTTTACAGCTCCTTTCTATATAACACAAGCGAATCTCACAATATAATGCTTAATTTTGAAATTCCAATTGAAGTTACAATAATTTTTTTCTATCTCATCGATTAATTGAGTAAAAGAAATCTGAAAAGTTTAGAGTATTTTGCAAGGAAAGAAAGGCTTTACATATATATTCATACAATCATGTTAAAGTAAACTCATTCTTCATACTACTATATAAATCATTCACAATAAATTCCAGTAATTAGCCAACTTTCCAGACATTGCTTCCTCCTCCCTCCATTAATTTATTAAACAATTTCAAGGTTATATAAAGTTATCATGTTGCACGGTGAAAACTTTTCTTCAGCACAAAAATGAAAAATTTTTATTGAAAAACTCTTTGAATTTGAATCTCTATATATATATATATATATATTAAACAAAAGATGAGATAGAAGAACAATCAAATCAAATAATCAGCCAATATGTTTACATTACCTGCTTTAACATCTGACATTACTGTCGCAGTCAATGCCTCCGCTAAACTAACTGAACCAATTCGTCGTCCTATCGAACCTGTTGGTAAGAGTTTTATGCATCATGCTGCTAGAACATTAAGAAACCACACTTGGTCTGAATTTGAAAAGATTCAAGCTGAAGAAAATGTTCAAAAGATTGATGAATCCAATGTTGACCCAGATGAATTATTATTTGACACTGAATTAGCTGATGAGACCTTATTGACCCACGATGCCAGAGACTGGAAGACTGCTGATCTTTACGCTGCTATGGGTCTTTCTCAATTGCGTTACAAGGCCACCGAATCCCAAATTATCAAATCTCACAGAAAGCAAGTTGTTAAATACCACCCAGATAAGCAATCCGCTTCTGGTGTCAGTCTAGACCAAGATGGTTTCTTCAAAGTCATTCAAAAGGCTCTTGAAACCTTAACTGACAAGAACAAGAGAAAACAATATGATTCTTGTGATTTTGTTGCTGATGTTCCACAACCAAAGAAAGGTACTGAATACGATTTCTTCGAAGCTTGGGGTCCAGTTTTTGTTAGTGAAGCTCGTTTCTCTAAGAAGGTTTCAGTTCCAGAATTAGGTGATTTAACCACTGGTAAGAAAGAAGTTGAGCAATTCTATAACTTCTGGCATAGATTTGACTCCTGGAGAACCTTTGAATTCTTAGATGAAGATGTTCCAGATGATTCTTCCAACAGAGACCACAAGCGTTACATTGAAAGAAAAAACAAGGCTGCTAGAGATAAGAAGAAGACTGCTGACAACGCAAGATTAGTCAAATTAGTCGAAAGAGCTATGAACGAGGATCCACGTATCAAGATGTTCAAGGAAGAAGAAAAGAAGGAAAAGGAAAGAAAGAAATGGGAAAAGGATGCTGGTGCCAGAGCTGAAGCTGAAGCTAAAGCTAAGGCTGAAGCTGAAGCCAAAGCCAAGGCTGAAGAAGAAGCCAAAGCTCAAGCTAATGCTAAGGCTGATAAGAAGAAGTCCAAGGAAGCTGCAAAGGCTGCTAAGAAGAAGAATAAGAGAAGTATTCGTAACGTTGGTAAGGACAATGATTACTTTGGTGATGCTGACAAAGCCACTACTATCGATGAACAAATCAGTTTGATTGTTGACTCCATGGATGATGAACAATTAGTCGATGTTGCTGGTAAGATCAAGGCTGGTGCTGATGAATCAAAAGCTGCTTTACAAGCCATTGCTAAGGCATTAGTTGAATCCAACAAGATCCCAGCTTCTCTCTTATCTTACTTTGCTTAAGGGCAGAAAGGACTTATATCTAATAAAATAGAGTAGAATTGAATAGAATATGTAAGTATCTAATATAAATGAAACATTGATAAACTGAAACGGCATATGTTGATTTATCCTGTTTAATTGACCCTTTATTGGGTTGAATTGTTGAGTTTGCTTTGTTTTGATCTTAGTAATCAGTTCACCGGGTAATGCTCCCCATATCCCATTTATGTAGAAAATTAACAGCATGGCACAACTATTTTTATTGAATACAAACAATCAAGGGATCCAAAAGAATTAAACCAATTTTAATAAAAATAACCTTCAGGTATATTTTTTAATACGAATAATTGTCATTGAGGTATTATCGACGTATAATTGTAATTTTTAGTACGTATACTATAAAATTGAGGAAGTTATTCTTTATACTGTAATTCCAACAAAAAATTTTCAGAAAAAAAGGAGCAAAGAACCATGTCATATAGAAGGTCCAATACTGATGCATTCAATTCATTTCCGAGTAATAGTGATTCTATGCCATTGGGAAATGGTGGTATGAATAATAACAACATTCGTACTTCTCAATTCAACACTACCGCAAACGAACCACCAATGTCAAAACTAAAGGTCTATAGAAAGAAGTTTGAAAAATATACAGATCAAATTGAAGATTTGACGTCACACCCAATGGTTATGAGAATTAAACCGTACGTACCTAGTATTGCTAGGTTTTTCATTGTTGCAACCTTCTTTGAAGACGCTATTAGAATCATGTCTCAATGGGATGACCAAGTATTTTATTTACATACCTGGAAGAGATATCCAAAGGCATTTGTAGTGATGTTTTTAATTATTGTTTCCATATCAATGTTTGTTGGTGCCACTTTAGTGATATTAAAGAAGCACACAGATTATGCAACGGCTGTGCTTTGTGGATGTATTATATCCCAAGCATTGGTCTACGGCTTATTTACAGGATCATCGTTTGTGTTGAGAAATTTTAGTGTTATTGGTGGTCTTTTGATTGTTTTTAGTGATTCGATTGTTCAAAAGATCACTACATCTAACATGTTACCTGAACTAAGCAGCCCTAGTGAGAAGAACAAGAGTTATTTACTGTTAGTTGGTAGAATCCTGATCGTTTTGATGTTTATTGCTTTTACATTTAGTAAATCGTGGTTTACAGTGATTTTGACTATAATCAACACTGTGTGTTTTGCTGTTGGATATAAGACTAAACTGGCCTCGATAACGTTAGGTCTGATCCTAACCTTCTATAACATCTACTTAAATAACTACTGGTTTTATGGTTCACAACAAAGAGATTTACTCAGATATGAATTTTACCAGAATCTAAGTATTATTGGAGGGTTATTGTTAGTCACAAATACTGGTGCTGGTTATTTGTCGGTTGATGAAAAGAAGAAGATATATTAGCCAGGCATGTTTATAATTACACAATATACAACCATATATACGTACAAACATATATCTGAAAGAATGAATCTTGTTACTGTTCATGAGTTTCTTTGTTAAATCAAATATTGTTAATAGTATTATTCATCTCGGACACCAGTGGAAGGTGGTGGTGGGGGGCGGGGGGAGGTTATTCGGACGGGTGAGAAAAGTTGCAGTGGGAAAAAAATATGTAAAAACAGGGAATTAGATTGATTTTAAAGGAAATTTTATATAGATTGGGGGTATTTCATGAAAGAGGAAGATAGGGTTACAAAAGATAGAAGGGAAAGCTAACATCAAATAATACTAGACATAAAGTAATTGTATCAAATAAATATGGGAGGTATATTGAAAAATCCATTGACGGAGGAACAAATCAACAAGAAAGAAGACGATTCGTCGGAGTCTCTGAGCGAGTTTAGAAAGAAGGTATTTCAAAACACACAACTAAATGCCAAATTAACTTCACATAAGGATTCTAAAGCATTAAATAACAAAGAGGATGGTAATAACGATGTTACTGCTGGTGATGACGATGAAAATTCCATGTCTGTACCTGTTCTTCATAGGTCAAATGGCCCACCAAAGGACATATTATCACTGAAACGTGAACAAGATGAAAAATTACAATGGAATAAGAAAAATCTAGAAGAAAATGAAATAACACAGCAGCAGTTTCAAGATATTCATGTTGATGAGCCAAAGACACCATATCAAGGAGCCATCGACCCAGAAGGTGAATACTATAAAGTTGATGACGACGAGAATGACGCGACAAACCATAACGACAATGGTACACCAATTCTTGGTGGGAAGCGTCAAGATGAGGAGGATGACTTGAATAATTTCACATTAGGTGAACCGGAGTATAACATGGAAAGTGCGAATGGAAATGAAGATGCAGATATACTACAGATTGATAAAAATGATGATGATGGTAACGTTGCAGAGGATGAAGAGGATGAAGATGAAGAAGCAGCCAAGACTGCCAGACATAAGAAGTTTGAAGAAATGCGGAAAAAACATTATAACCTAAAGGAGATGTTCAAAAATAGAAAATTGCATCCAGAAGACGAGGACGAGGACGAGAATGAAATTGATACCTAACTGTTAATAAGTTCCTTATTCTTTTCTTTTAAGGCATGCAATTAATAGCACATTTTTCTCCTAATCCTTTTTCTTCTTAATAAAGATATAAAAAACTTGTTATACTATATTAGTATATATATCCATATATATCCATATTATTCAACTATAAATCAATGAGATTGTTCTTACATGCGGGTAACACACTCGTTTTGTATTGGAATTTTTTACGAAAATTTTTTTCAGTGAAAATTTTTAAGATTTGTGGAACTCATCTCATCGATTTAACTATAGTCTTGGGTTGTATTGCGAGTTATATGATAGTGTATTATAGTTGATTCGATTGATCATATATATATATATATATAAAGAGATATATACCAAGAAAAAAAATAGTTTCATTATGCCTCCAAAGAGGAATCTACAGAATGATACAATTCACTCAAGTGTATCTCAGAAGAAATTGAAAAATGACAATAAAAAAACAATAAAGAGTAAAATTAAGCGTACTCCAGTGTTACATAAACCTAAAAAGAGTCTGAAGGTGTCTTCGAAGACGTTAAACTATTCTCTATGTATTCCCACAACGATTCTAAACGACTGTGAGAATTTGGACCAAATAACCCATAAACTCTATCAGATTGCCAAGGCTGCTACCATCTTTAATGTTGGGGAACTTGTTATCCTGGACCTTGGTGATAGAAAGCAAAAAAAGAGCACATCAGAGCAGAATCAAAGTGAAACCAATAAAGTAAGGCTCTCTGACTCGATGCTGATAGCGTCGTTGTTACAATATTTTGTCACGCCACCATATTTGATTAAATCTGTGTTTAAGAAACAATATCTGAGATACTTTTCAGTTGCAGCCAAATTACCTAGATTATCTGCATTACCATTCATGAGATACTATAATGAGAATGAAAATCGATACAGGGAAGGTTTAGCCGTTAGAATGTCCAAGCCATTTTCTAGAAGTTGTAGCAATTCTGCTTCTGGAAAAAAGGCAAAAGAATTCAAGCAGACTAAATACATCAACGTTGGTAAATCCAATCTATTGGAACTCAAATCACAGCTGGTCCCTGTTAATGTCAGGGTTACGGTAGACACTGTTGAGAGGAAAGTTGTCTCACCAATCGAAGCATACGGTGATTTTGTTGGTGCAAAATGCTCGTTTGGGTACCAAGTCCGCATTGCCAACTCGTTTGGAGATGTGTTCACAGAATGTTCGTTTCCAAATGGGTATTCGCAGTGTATCTGGGTGAATAGTGGTGATTATTATTACGATGAAGCATTGAAGAAGTACAGAAAAGTTGAAAGTAACGTGGGCCGCATTACAAAGATAGTCAAGCCCGAGCAAACCGATGCAGACGACGAGACAAAACCTCAAGACGTGGCCAATCTCCTAATGGTATTTGGCAAATGGGATACAATAAAAAGATCCTTCAACAGTTCTAAGGACCAGTTTGAAGGATGTGACGGACCCCACCAGTTCTTCGACGGCCAAATCGAATTGCCTGGATCTGCCCCACAGGGTAACCTACCGATCGAAGACGGTTGTATGATATCCCTATCTGTAATAGACTCCTTGCAATAAGCAGCCAGTCAATGAACCATCTATACAATACATAATACATAGACTGATTGAAGAAATGCATAACATCATTTACCAATTACATCCCATGATCCTGCTCCCATCTATTTATATAATCTTTTCCACATGAACCGGGTTTTTTCCGTTTCGAGGCGCAAAACACCGACCGATCCGATTTTCTTATAAAATGATTCGAATGATTCAAGAGAGTCATGTTGACAAATTTATGTCTGTTTGTATTTGTTTAGTTGTTTGAATGTTTAATTGCTTGGTTATTAGTTATTGAACTAATCAAACACTACTTTGTATATCAACCATGCGTTTCTCTACCACTCTCGCTTCTGCTACCACGCTATTATTCACCGCTTCCAAGGTCTCTGCCATGGGTAATTTGGCCTTCAACATTGGTGTCAAGAACAATGATGGTTCTTGTAAGTCTACCTCAGACTTTGAGAGTGATTTACAAATTTTAAAGGGTAACACTGACACCATCAAGGTCTATGCGGCATCCGATTGTAATACTTTAGAAAATATAGGGCCTGCTGCTCAGGTTGAAGGGTTCAAGTTATTCGTTGGTATTTGGCCAACTGACGAAACCCACTACCAAGCTGAAAAGAATGCCTTGCAAACATACTTACCTGCCATCAAGACTGATACCGTCGCAGGGTTCTTGGTTGGGTCTGAGGCTTTGTACCGTGGTGATTTGACTGCATCTGAGTTAGCTTCCAAAATTGACGATATTCGTAGCTTTGTCGCTAACATTAAAGGTTCAGATGGTAACTCATACTCTGGTAAACCAGTTGGTACTGTCGACTCATGGAATGTTCTGGTCGACGGTTACAATTCCCCAGCCATTCAAGCTTCTGATTTAATTATGGCTAATGCTTTCTCCTACTGGCAAGGCCAAACTATGGCCAATGCCTCCTATTCCTTCTTTGACGATATCATGCAAGCTTTACAAACTATTCAAACCTCAAAGGGTACTGATAATGTTGACTTCTGGGTTGGTGAAACTGGCTGGCCAACAGAAGGTTCTAACTACGAAAACTCGTACCCATCCGTCCCTAATGCTGAACAATTCTGGCAACAAGGTATCTGTGCTATGAGAGCATGGGGTGTCAACGTTATCGCATTTGAGGCCTTTGACGAAGACTGGAAACCAGACACTTCTGGAACTAACGATGTCGAAAAACACTGGGGTGTTTGGACCTCGAGTGATAAGTTGAAGTACCCAATCAACTGTAACTTCACCAGTTAATCGATACTATTCTCTCTCTGATACATATATTTTTTTTCTTTACAGGTTATTCCTTATATAAACTTTTTATAAATATGTTACTTTGAAAAGAGCAACAGTAACAACAACAAAAAAAATACATATATAACATGATATCTAACTATTCAATTCAATACATATACCCTTACTCATCACACATGCTTAATGTACACATTTGCATGGGCTCATTATAACACTACTCTTTGTTAGTGATAGACCATTTTCATAGTCGTCAGAAACGATTGTGAGAAGCAAAAATTTTTCACCAAAAAATTTCCGGAAAAGTACAAAAATGTGCTTTCATTACGTATAATTTGGATGTTTTGGTAACAGGACATGATGGCAACAACAAGACTAGACTAGATACAGCTGAGAAGAAGATCAAATTGCATAAATATTATTTTAATTATTCTGCAATTTTTTTATTGAATATAGTACGATAATCTAGAATTATACTCTAGTACTTACTCATAACTGAATCAAAAGAAGGAAAAATATTGATTCTTATAGCTGTTTGAATTTACAACTCACAAGGACGAAATAAATAAAGATATCCCTTACGTTTGACGCTTTGCCGATTGTTATATCTCAAGTGACCCTTTAGTTTTTTTGTTTTAGTTTTATAGATCGAGAAGTTTCCAAATAATACTGTAAAAAATAAAGAATATGTCTGCCTTAGCTGAAAACATTAATACAACTTTGCTTGAAATTCTTCAAGGCTTCACCTCACCTAATAATGAAATTCGTGCTGCAGCAGAAAAAAGACTTAACCAGGATTGGATCACCTCCGATAATATAGAAATCCTGTTAATTTTCTTAGCCGAACAATCTGCTTATTCCCAAGATTTGACCACCGCAGCATTGTCTGCCGTTCTATTTAGAAAATTAGCCTTAAGAGCACCACCTTCCTCTAAGACAGTTATCATTGCAAAAAATATTACTCACATAAGTAACGAAGCATTGATCCAAATAAGAACTACTCTCCTAAAGGGATTCCTCTCCGAAAGACCAAAGGACATTAGACATAAATTATCAGATGCAATTGCTGAATGTGCTCAGGAAGAATTATCTGACTGGCCAGAATTATTACAAGCGCTTGTAGAATTTTTGAAAAACGATGATCCATTATACAGAGAGTCAACTTTTAGAATTTTAGCCTCCGTACCACATTTAATTAACGCTGTCGATGTTATGAACATCTTACCTATATTTGAAGCTGGTTTTACAGATAATAGTGATGATGTCAAGATTTCTGCTGTAACTGCTTTTGTCGGTTATTTCAAAATCCTATCCAAAAATCACTGGTCCAAAATAGGTATTCTCTTACCAAGTCTGCTAAATAGTTTACCAAAATTTTTGGACGATAATAAAGATGATGCATTGGCATCAGTCTTTGAATCATTGATTGAATTAGTAGAGTTGGCTCCTAAGCTATTTAAGGACATGTTTGACCAAATTATTCAATTTGCAGATATCGTGGTAAAAAATAAAGACCTAGAGACACCTGCAAGAACAACCGCCTTAGAACTACTAACTGTATTTAGTGAAAACGCTCCAAGTATGTGTAAATCTAATACTAATTATGCTCAGTCAATTATTACAAACACTCTTTTAATGATGACAGAAGTCTCAATAGATGACGAGGATGCCGAAGAATGGAAAGATGCAGATGATGCAGATGATGAAGAAGAAGTCACTTATGACCATGCTCGTCAATCATTAGACCGTGTATCATTAAAATTAGGTGGTGAATACTTGGCCCCAACATTATTTCAATATTTGCAACAAATGGTTACATCTACTGAATGGAGAGAACGTTTTGCTGCCATGATGGCTTTATCATCAGCAGCAGAAGGTTGTCAAGATATATTAATTGGTGAAATTCCTAAGATTTTAGATATGGTAATTCCTTTGGTCTCAGATCCTCATCCAAGAGTGCAATACGGCTGTTGTAATGCGTTGGGTCAAATATCAACAGATTTTAGTCCATTGATACAAAGAACTGCCCATGATAGAATATTACCAGCTTTAATTTCCAAATTAACAGGCGAATCATTAGATAGAGTCCAAACTCACGCAGCTGCAGCTTTAGTTAACTTTTCTGAACAAGCTGATCAAAGTATATTAGAGCCTTATTTGGATAGTTTATTAAATAATTTATTAATCTTGTTACAAAGTAATAAATTATACGTCCAGGAACAAGCTTTGACTACGATTGCATTTATTGCAGAAGCTGCAAAGACCAAATTCATTAAATATTATGATACACTAATGCCATTATTAATAAATGTTTTAAAGACTGATAATGGAGATAACAATGGTGTCCTGAAAGGTAAATGTATTGAATGTGCTACATTGATTGCAGCTGCTGTTGGTAAGGAAAAGTTTGCCGAACATTCTCAAGAATTAATTAATCTTCTGCTTACTCATCAAAACAGCTCTGTCGATGAGGAAGATTCTATTAATTCTTACTTAGAACACGGTTGGGGTAGAATTTGCCGTATTCTTGGTGACGATTTTGTTCCACTGCTACCAATTGTTCTTCCACCTCTTTTGGAAACTGCCAAAGCTACACAAGATGTTAGTTTAATCGAAGAGGAAGAAGCTGCTGATTTCCAAAAATATTCTGATTGGGATGTTGTGCAAATCCAAGGTAAGCATATTGCAATTCATACTTCAATACTAGATGATAAAGTTTCTGCCATGGAATTATTACAACTCTATGCAAGCATTTTAAAAGGGCGTTTTGCCAATTATGTGAAGGAAACATTAACTGAGATTGCAATCCCATCTATTGATTTCTATTTACATGATGGTGTTCGTGCTACAGGTGCTAACTTAATACCCGTACTATTAGCATCATTGGTATCAACCACTGGTTTACAGAATGAAGAAGTACTTCAGTTATGGAATCTTTCCTCAATAAAGTTAATTAATGGTATTTCCACTGAACCAATGTTAGAAATTACCCAATCATACCATTCGGCATTAGTTGATGGTATTGCAGTAATGCAAAACACGATTTTGGATAGCGACCTACTAGCCCAATATACTAAGGGGGTTTCCAATAACTTAACTGATATATATGAACGAATTAAAGAACGTCATGGCGAAGCTGACGAATATAATGAAGAGGTAGATGATGAATACGAAGGTTTTGCTGATGAAGACTTGCTAGACGAGATAAATAAATCTATGTCTGCTATTATGAGAACATCTGCCCAAAATTTCCTACCACATATCCAGACCCTCTGGCCTTTAATTCATACTTACTTACAAGAAAACGAGTTGATATTAATATTATTTGCACTAGTAGCAATTGGTGATATAATACAGTATTACGGTGAAATTACTGCTTCATTTAAGGATTCCTTTATTGATAAAATTGTTTCGTATCTGGTCTCTCCAGAACCTCAACTTCGTCAAGGCGCTGCTTACGTATTAGGTGTATGTGGACAATATGCTCCAAATACATATGGTGAAGTTTGTATTTCTTCACTAAACATGTTGGTTCAAGTTATTCAAATTCCTGACGCCAAGGCCGAAGAAAACCAAACAGCTACTGAAAATACTAGTGCAGCCATTGCTAAAATACTTTACTCATTCAGCTCTAATATTCCAAACATTGATACTTATACTTCAACATGGTTAAAATCTTTACCAACCATTGTTGATGACGATGCAGCTGTATTTAATTACACATACCTAGGTCATTTGATTGATTCAAATAATTCAATCGTTTGTGATCCAGCTAGTATTCCAGATGTTGTTGAGTATGTTATTCAAGCTTTATATCATAAGTCAATCCAAGGCAAGAATGCGCAAACTATTGTTGATTCAGTTAAAAAACTATTGGGAACATTACCACAAGCTGATGCTATGGCAATTATACAAAGATATCCTTCTGAATATATGACAACTATTCAAGCCTGGTTTTCATGAACAATTCCGGAGATATTAATCCCATTTACATGTTGTAGAATAACCTTTCCCTAAATCTCTAGAAAATCGCGGGATTCGTTTTATAGTATCATCACTGCATCTGCTCTATAGATTTATTTAAAATAGTATTAATAATATGCACCTGCGATTTTAATCATATATATGTGTATATGTACATAGAAACTAATAGCTTCTAAAAAATACGATATAAATTATAAACTATAAAATAATTTTATTTATTTGCAATGGTTTGCGCAAGTTAGCAAGCGAAAACATACTCAATATTATAATTAGGGTTAGATATGTGCTTTATTCAGAGCAATTAAACGTTTTATTGATATTTGGCCCAAAACCTGATTACATTACTGTCTTGAAAGGGATTAATTTTGGCGTTGTAGTAATTATAGTGGAAGGGGAATTAGGCCCAGTATCGTTATTATTTTGATTATTTGGCTGGACTATGTATGTTAAAGGACTTCCATTAACTAACGATTTTGGATCTGGAACAAATTTATAAGCAAAAAATGGAGTTATCAATAACGCTAGTAGTAGTATTAAAAGTAGAAAGTATAAAGCAAAATATTTTCTCATCACTTGATTTCTCCTTCGTTTTTGCTTTCTTGTAAAAATCAGTTTATTGGATATTACGTGCTGTGGCTTTAACCAGAATAAAACCATTGAATGCCAATAGTCAATAAATGGGATAAATATTAATGGTGTCTGCATGTATAATAAAAAATGACCCAAAAAGAAATCACCAGCAAAATATGACGACTCTGTAACTTTAACGAAATATTCTCGTATTGGCTGAAGAACCACTGCCCAACCCATCCCTGTGTTATACCAACTACCTGCCCACCACGCTAAATGTGACTTATTATTCTTAAATTCTCTTGTTAAAAATAAAATAGTGATCATCTTGAAAAGAATTATGTGTAAATTGATAGATGTTATCATTAAAATTAATGTTCTTGTAAAATTCCATCCCTCTAGAAGCCACATTATTTCAAAAGTGAATAGATAACCTAAAACGGACAATCCATGTGCTATAAAGGATACCATATATCCTGTATTCATTTTACAGCATGAGAATACTGGGCCACTGAAAAAGGAGAAACAAAATAATACCAACAGTACTACCATATTAAACACAATTGGTGAAAATGTAACTATTGCTAAACGAACTATAGAATTCGTTGGTGTTGCCTTCTTGACCCCTGTTTGTGAATTAATAAAGGTGTAAGCCGTAAAGTTAAAATAAAATACAAACAATGGAATTAATAATTCTGAGAATAATATATTCCAAAATCTGGCTTTCTTAAGATCGCCAGATTCATTTTCAGAAGGATCATAAATAATTTTACGCTTGAATCCAGTATATCTTGCCCTTGAATCCTTTACAAAACTTGCCCATGACTCTTTTTTATACTCTGAATTACCTGACGAAAGCCAATCGATAAAATTCTTATAATCCAGGAAAAATTCTGCAAGAACAAATTGATGAGGATTAAAAATAAATGGAGCAAAACATAGAGATATTACTGTTATCCAAAACCAAAGAAGAGCAGGTTGCCACATAGAAACAGTTGCAAATAAAAGCATTAGAAATATTTGCAAACCTGAATATATTGAAATAATGACAAATCTGGAATATAAAATTGGGAAATCGATTCTAGTAATTGCAAATCCTCTTCCTGTTGCAATATATTTGGCACCACCAAAAGTAATATCAGTTAATAAAGAATTTGAATATACCTGGCATACAAATACTTCAAACAATGGAGCCATCGAGAATAAATGGTGGAAAAATCTAGTAGCTGCTTTCCATATGCCCTTTTCTAGTAATTCTTGGATTAATAATGGTGCAAATGCTATAAAGAAAACAATAAAGATTGATAGGACAAAAATTGATACCCAATGCAAGGCAGGTTCGATATTATAACAGCCTATTGGTCTTTGTAAATCAGTTATGAGGGCGTGCTTTTCGATTTGGCAATGGATTGTTTCATGGTTTAACGCACCAAGGTTGACAAGTAGCAAAAAGAATAGGTGTAAAGATATTGATATAAACAAATTATTCAAATGAAAACCTGGGTGGGCATAAAAAAATGATAAAAACCGATCTATTGGGAGGTGAGTTCCTAGATAATAATATTCCCTTGATAACAACTGTTCTCCCATTCCAGCTCCAATTTTAGTGGTAAAATTCAAAATTGAACTAAATCCTAAATCTCTTCCTTTACCACATTGGTAATAGTCACTATGCTTAATTCTCCCTCCGCGACACATTGCTGTCATTCCCGCATAAATATCTTCATTTAAATGTAAACTCCTTTGAGCTTTTGAGAGGCCACCTCTTGTTGTCATAAATATTGCATTAATAAAATCAGGATGACCATAATGTAATTTTCCTCCGATTTCTGCTAGAGTTCTAGCAAATAGAGTTCCAAAAGTTTGCTCTTTCCCAGCTGCAATATCTCCTAGAACACCAATATTTTCTGAAAAGATGTATTCCCTTGCGCCAACAATTGCAACAGGTGCAGATTCTTCTTCATATTCAATTCCAGGAATATAGGGAATTGTACTTTCTATGTCTAGTTCTTCAAACTCACTCAACAAGGATCGGATCTTTAAGCATTCTTCCAAATAATTATCTTGGTTGGCATCAATCACTTGAATATACTCACCCCTATAAAAAATTATTGAATGGTTTTGATTATCAGATTTACCATCTCCAAGTATTGGATTTCCTGATAATCTAATCTTAAAGATTGGCTTTCTCAGGTTTGTTGATTCATCAATTTCAGCAAATCCATTTGTTAAGCATGAATAATAAATTGGATCGTTTGTATTTGAGCTACTGTCGACCAATAGATAAGAGATATATATGTTTGGGTACGTCTTTAATAACATTTCGGTATCATGCTTTTCTTCATTAGTAAAATTGGAATAACGTTGCATAGCAACTAGCATCCTAAACTTTCTTGATGCCATGTTTTCTAAATCGTTTTCTAATGCTTCAGAATCATCGTTGTACAGTTGAATAAGAGATGGGTTTTCTATCCTGTATAAAAGTTTAATAGCCTTCGAATAATTCATGAACCCAGATATCGTCCTATATAGAGTTTGTGTCCTTAAGGATGCCCAGATTCTAGTTCTCAAGGTGTATGAATCCTCAGAAGAATTAAATCCAAATAGATTATATGGTAAATCATTTATCTTTTCCCTAATTAAATTATCTGCCTCCTCACATTTGTCGTCATATATTGATTTTGTGTATGCAACAGGTGTGTCACTTTGTGTTAGCCTCGATGAAAGTGGGTGTGTATTTGCATCTTCCTCTACATTAGATGTTAATGAATCCTTAATTGCATCCTTTTCAACACTTAGTAGCTTCGTATCCCTAACAAAACAGTTCCATTCAGTTGAATGAAGATGTTTTAGATATTCTAGTACAGTAATTTTACTTTTCGATGACTCTTCTTTAATAATCTCTCTTAAGCTTAGCAAGATTTTTTCCGAATAATGAGGAACTAATACAGTAAACGTTGGCATACACTCTACTGGTACTGGTTCTGTAATCGGTGTTGATAATGATTGAGCAAAGAATGAAATCCTCCGTTTAGCTTCTGAATTTACTGGGAAAAATTCCATTGATTTATAGGTAGAATCATCTTGTGCAACAAAAAAGGTTGGAGATCTTAATGTTCTAGTATCTAAGAGCATTGAATCAACTTGTTGATATAACAATCGCTGGACATGATCGATTGATAACAAGTGTTCTCTATACATTGAAATAATAATTGCGTTCCAAACTTGTGAGATTAAAAGTTTGGATTTATATTTTACATCCATCTCAGAGGTAGCTAGTATCTTGGAATATATCCTCTTTGGTAACCTTGAATAAATATTCTTCCATGGTGTAAATATAGAAGTTCCTAATGAAAAGGAAAGAATTATTGAGAATACGCAATTGCAAATAATGTACCAGAGGTATGTATCCAAGAAAAACAGACCTAAGTCAGACAGTAACATAAGTGTAAGTGTTATTTTTGACTGCCATCTGCATAATAGTGTTCCTAATATTTGATCTCCTCGGCATCTTGATATATCCAGTATGGATAAAACCCTTATAGGGTCTCGTAGGGATAGAGTTAAAAAGAAATAGGATTCAATAAATTTTGCCAAGAAAACAAATAGCCATAGTCCCAGAGAAAACCATTTACTTCTTCCTGTTAATTTTGGAAAAGAAGCTGTAAAAGTTTGTGAAGAGACATATCTTCTCTTCTTTTTACCCTTGTTTAAATATGAACCAAATAGCCCACCCAAAGGACGAATCGCGAAAAATAAAGTGGTAATTATCGCAATTATTAATTGGATAATAGATACTATATAGGCTGATTTTGAATGAACATCTAAATCAAAAAATCCTAATACGTAAATGGATGGTGTAAAATTAATTATAAAACAAAGTACTAAGCCAAGCATTCTCGTGGTGAGATGTTGAGCACCCGGCCATTCTCGTGGAACAAATTTCCATTCGAATAAAGTTGCAAAAATTTGAACGAGGCAACTTATGGAACCTCCCAGTGCCATGACAGATAGCCTAGCTTGTAAAGTCGGTTGATTATTTAATAATTGATTATAATTTTTCGTGTATAGCGTTGGAGAGTTGAATGAGGTGAAAAACCAAAATGGTGTAAAATGAATTATCCAAAAACGGTTAAAATTTGTAAAGCAGTGCATCCAACTTCGTGTTTCCCTATATGTCTTATAAAATACTTTAGACCAATTGGCATCTTTGAGATGTAAATATCGCTCAGTTACTGTTTTGTCAACAAGTCTTTCACCTGAGTGTAAAACGATTCGTTCAATCCCTTCCGGATACCAAAATAATTGATTTACATCATCATAGCCAATAGTATCTCGGTGATCACTCTCCCGTTTCACCCATTTACCCTTTGAATTTTTCCTGTAAATTTGCCCTCTCAAGAACGTGTACAAAGGGTTGATTATATCATTTAAATATGTGAACTCCGGTACGAAAATACTAGGAGATTCTGTGAGAGTGATTGTATCGTAATCTAGAGCGCATTTAAATATAAAACATAAACATTCAGGTGTAAATCTAACCTGGTTCGCTTCACCCCAGCATAAAAGATATAACGCCAATTGTCTGGCCATCTGCCAAGGCGAGAGCTGTTTCATTTTAAATTTCCATTTATAATCTGCAGTTTTTAGGCTACTTTCATTTGCTAATTGATCTTGAGTTAATGTGATCATTGGATGTGTATTTATAAATTCCTTTTCTTTAGATTTCCATTCATCCAGTTGCTTTTCTATCGAAATACCTCTCTTCTTTGCTAGTTTGAAATTTCTTTGTCTTGATTTGCCTTGTAGTTTCATATTTTGAAATCCGATTTCCTCATCTAAATCGAGCTGGGCGGCAAAGTACCATTTTCTAAAATTTGCTTGCTCTCCTCCAATATAAGAGACGTGTAGAGACACTAAAGCAGCCTGTGGGTTTGTTCTACTTGCTCGTGAGTCTAGTTGAGCTAAGAGATGATGGTACATATTTTCCTTTGAAGATTGTTGAAATCCGAATTTATTAGCTAAATTATCAAAGATATTTTTAAGCTCTTGTTTAGTAACTGGAACCTCATCATCTTGGCACCAAGCTGGATACTCAATCTCTGTCAAAGAGAAATTGGGACTGTTTATATTCATTGTTTTTTCCTCTACTCTTTCAGGATATATATTTGACTAACTATATATATATCAATCAATCTCTCTACCTAACTGTATATTAGCCGTTCTAAATTGGTTTAAAAATTAAAACTTCTTATAATGTAAAGAATTTGACAAATATATATATGTAATTCAGGTGGCAAATAAGGGAGAGGGGTGGTTTTCATTTCTTTTCTGCCTCCTTATACTAATCATCTCTAACGAAAATCAATTAGCCGCCGAGGTTTCTATCGGTTTTTGTGGTATCGTCACACAAACGCATACAATTGCAGTTTTAGGAAATGCGCGAAATTTGGTAAACCCTTTGTTCGGGTAACAATAGTTCTTATGGTTTTTTCCACTTTCTCTATTCAATGGATTTCCTAATCTGGAAACATGACTCAACTAGGAATTTTTCACTCACACCGCGAAATTTAACGGATCGGTACATAAGTCAAGAGAACAAAAGAAACCGTGAGACAATACTGAAACTATACACGCTGTGCATGGTGGGGCAAAAGATAAAGGGGCGAAGCAATTAAACTTTCCGGATGATTTGATACTGTTTTAAAATCGTTTTATTTAATATTTGATATTGGGATCTCACTCGATGTGGTTGTGAACTAAGACTAAAAGGGTTCTCGGTAAATAAACGGTTCTTATTTGTTCACCAAATTGAGGTTTCGAGGTCTTAAATGCACATGGAAGATGATCGTGTGCAATGTTAACGTAAACAGTAACATGAACACGAATGCTAAAATAGGTATGTAAATATGTGTATGTGTATGGAAGTATATATATATATATATATGGGTTCGTGGATTTATATGTATGTTTATGTTTACATGTGCGTTCTTATTTCTTCCCAATACTCAAGTATTTATTATTCTTTCAATTTAAAGCATTTAATTTTATTATAAAAACACAAACAATCTGTTTCTGATTTAGTCATTCGTTTACAAGCAATAAAAATAATCAATAAAAAATATGCTTCTCTCAAAGTTACTCTCTGTAGCCTCTATATTAGGTGCTACACAAGCCTACCCGGCTGTTCATCACGCCCATAACCATAAGCGTGACGTTGTCACCACTACAGTTGAAGATTCAGTCACTATTGTAGTTGGTGCTAATGCTGATACCCTGGTTCCTCTTCAAGAAGATGCTGTTCTCAATACTGATGTTGCAGCTGTTACTACCACAGTCTCTGCAATTGCAATCAACGTAGGTGCTACCACACCTTCTCCAGACGCAAAAGCTGTAGATGCAGTCTCTGTTTCTACCGTTGCAACATCTGCTGCCCCTGCTGCTGCTTCTCCAGTTGCTGCTGTATCTTCTTCTGCTGTATCCTCTGCTGTTGCACCAGTCACCTCTCCTTCCTCTGCTAGCGTCCCTGCTGGCGGCGCTAAAGGTATTACCTACTCTCCATATAATGCAGATGGTACATGTAAAACTACATCTGAAGTTGCCTCCGATCTAGCTGCTTTGACTAGTTACGGTGTAATCAGACTATACGGTGTCGATTGTTCTCAAGTTGAAAATGTCCTTCAAGGAAAGACCTCTTCCCAAAAATTATTCCTTGGTGTCTACTACGTCGATCAAATCCAAAGTAGTATCAATACAATTAGTTCTGCCATTTCTCAATATGGTTCTTGGAGTGACGTTTACACTGTATCAATCGGTAATGAATTAGTTAACAGTGGCCAAGCTACCCCAGCTCAAGTTGGCTCTTATATTAGTACCGGTAGATCTGCTTTAACGGCAGCTGGTTATACCGGTCCTGTTGTTTCCGTTGACACTTTTATTGCAGTCATTAATAACCCAGACTTATGTAATTATTCAGATTATATGGGTGTTAATGCACATGCCTATTTTGATAAATATACTGTCGCAGCAAATGCTGGTCCATGGTTAAATGAACAAATTCAAAGAGTCTCTAATGCCTGTAGCGGTAAGAAAAATGTCCTTATCACCGAATCTGGTTGGCCATCAAAGGGTGATACTTATGGTGTTGCCATCCCATCAAAGCCAAACCAAGAGGCTGCTGTTTCTTCCATTGAAAACACCTGTGGTAGTTCTGCTATTTTATTTAGTGCTTACAATAACTTATGGAAGGCAGATGGTCCATATGGTGTCGAAAAATATTGGGGTATTTATTCAAGTGATTAGTTAAATTTTTGAATTCTTACTTTTTACCCTTTATTGTACCCGTTTAAACATTATATATGTATCTTCTGTCGTTTTTCCTGTTCTCTATCAAGTTATTAAAAAAAGTTGAGTGTAAAGAGAAAACATGTTTGAAATGCTTTCTTTGTAAATCCAACGCACAAAAATAGACTTATTATTAATAGTAGAAGTAGTAGTGGTATATGTATGTATGTATGTATGTATATTACTATACGCACACCAGGTGAATTCTAAGGGTGTAATAATAAATATTTATTTTTTTAAACAGTTATTGTATATAAATATTTATTTATTTTATTAGATATGGTATATATATATAAAAGACATTTTACTTTATTCTATTTTTGATTTACTTTCTTCATATTAAAGGTAGCTAATTTTTAATTACCATTGGTCTATCATTAGAATTGTGTGATTTTAATCTATCAGGGTGATCCATATAGATAGTATCCAAACTTGACATTGTATTATAAAGAACAATCCTCTCTAATTCTTCTTCTGAATAATTTTGTAGAGATTTAAATGTCTTCCCTTGGTTTGTTGAAAATAATATACTCAATTTAATTTTGGAAAACTCTTTCTGCCCCAGGCCAAATTTTTTATGGAGTCTTTCTCTGGTTTGTGGGAATGGTTCGTTTGGAATCAAATTGAATAAAAATGAAATACCATGTTTGTTTTCCAAATCTTTAAAATATTGGGACACAAGAACCAATCGGCCACTTATATCCGCCTTATTGTCTGAGTTCTCATCTTCACCTTTGCCATTTGCGGTTCGAGGTTCAGGTGTTGGAGACATAGATATATCCCTAGTGTTATTATTACCATCAGAATCAGTAATATCCATAGTAGAATTACTAATACTACTATTACGGTTGTTTGGATTGTAAACTTCTGATTTTTTAAACAACGCTAATTCTTCAGGTAGTACTCTCCCAAAAATTAAATACTGCTTTGAAATTTGTTTACAGAGGGTATCCATTGATAATATACCTTGGAATTGAAAATTAGAATTTGTCCAAAGCAAAATTTTGCTCTTTTGATCGTCTGTAAATCCGACTTTCTGTTGAATCTTGTCCAAAAATTCGGTAACAGAGCAACTATTTGGAACTTCGAACTCAAAGCATTGATAATGGATGTAGCTATCCTTGAGCCAATAAAATTTAATTGGTCTTAAATGTTCAAATTCCTTTAGAGGAATAGACAAAATTTCATATTGGAAAGGTGGAATTAAATCACAGTTATAATCTTTCATTAAATAATCGCTTAAAACCGATTTAGATTTTAAAGAATAACGACCATTCGCATAAACAGCAAACAACTTTAAGTATTCACTATCAACTTTTGCATATTTTGCAACAATTTTTGCAAGGTTTTCATATGGGATGTTAGCAGAAACCCAAATATCAAAATTATTGCTCGTATCAGTTGGCACACTATAATCATCTGTTGAGTTTTTGATCTCAGTAAACCTTAATTTAACTCTATGTTCTAAGAAATTGTAATAATCAGGTACGTTATGGTAAAATGGTAAAACATTTTCTTGTGTATCTTTGGATATTTCTGATGTACATGAAAAGGAAATTATATCACCAGTGGAGATTTCTGCGTTGTAAAATTGATCCTCTGGTTGTAAGCTTTCAATATTTCCTGCATTAATTTCTTCATATAATTTAATATCGTTAACTTTCAATGTTGTAGTTTTAGTGCTTATTAATTCTGCAACTAATTCAGAAATTGAAAATGCTTGATCAGTTTGATCTATAACCTGGTACCCCAAACCAGTTAATTTCTGTAATTTAATATCAAATTGTTTAAGAAAGATCAAACTGTGAATATCATCATTGAAAAGTCTTGGAATCAAAATTGTGGTACCATTGCTGTTATTCTTTTCTAATAATTGATCTATGTTCTGTCTTATATTATCAATTAATGCTTCATCGATCTTAGTGAAATCGATCACCTGCTTCTGTTTTAAAGTGTTTAGGAAAGATAACTCTAAATATGGTTCTTCGACAAAAATACTTAGTGAAGATATATTTTCATTATTTCTTCTTGCTAAAGCATCATTTAAACTAATATTATAATTTTCATTAGCGTTGTTATTATCACTCTCTTCATCATTATCAAATTTGTTGGTATCAAAGCATGAATCTAATGGTTCGTTTATTCTTAATGTATTATTTTGACGGTACGTCATTTTCCAATATCTAATATCCCTCTTTAATGGTATTCCCAATTTTTCTTTTATTGTCTTAAATAACTCTAAGATTTTTGTCGTCCTTGCCACTTTTAGCAGTAGCGGTTGTTCCTTACCATTATTTAAGTCTTGATATGAAAATCTAAATATATCATTTGGTACTGGATCTAAACCTTCAAAATTGATAAAATTTTTCAAATTATAAATTGATAGGGTTAAATACAAATGAGCATCCCTGATTTCTTTTTCTCTCTTTTCACGTTGTTCAATTTCTTTTTTGATTCCATTTACAACATGTTTTGGTACATCTTCCTTTGTGACAGGTTGTAGTAACTCTGATTCTTTGTCTTGACGGATGTAAACCAGCATATAGGCACTAGTATGGCGAGTTAATAGATACTCCTGATATTGATCTCTTGTCATTAAACGCACTTGTTCATCAGGTAATCTGTCCAGCCCAAAATTGTCATCGAATACTTGGTTCTTTGTAGCTCTCCACACTTTTTCATCATCAAATCTAAACCATTTATCCTCGATACCTGGTTTGATCATCGTGTAGTAATGACCAGTGGATATATCTCCAGCATGAACTAAAACACCATGTAGGTTATAAATTACTGGGTCAATATCTTCAGGATTTTTACCTTGGTTTTTGTCTAAATATGGTGCTACATCAATAGAGTCTGGAAACTCATATCTATCATTAATTTTAATTAATTGATCATAATTAAAATCATATTCAAATCTTTTTAATTGTAGGTGTAACACCGGTGGGAATGATTCAAATATTACACCCTTTTCAGCGTCTTGGAGTCCATAATCTTGCGCTGCATATTGATTTTCTCCATTCATTAATTCGATTTCAATATAATTTTCGAACGATTGTTTTAAATCTTTCAAATCCTTGACATTTAATTGTAAATCCCAAAATTCCTCTACTCTTGAGGATTCGTAGTTAACATTGATACATTTAATATAACTTTTCATCTTACCAACAAATAATTCACTTAATTTGCCATCTACAGGTGTACCTTTCATTTTGTTCTCTAGTCTGTCCATTAAGATTCTATTCAATTCCTGAACATCATGCTGGGTAAAGGCATCTCCACTATCCCAACCAAAAGACCTCGTTAATTCTAAAGTATCTAGTGGTTCATCTGATACTTGCAGTTGGTAGAATGATCTTTGTAAGGCTAAAGAAACACTATT
Organism: Jamesozyma piceae; assembly: GCA_030674245.1. Lineage (NCBI taxonomy): Eukaryota > Fungi > Ascomycota > Saccharomycetes > Saccharomycetales > Saccharomycetaceae > Jamesozyma > Jamesozyma piceae. The sequence continues at coordinate 34,678 of JAJLYB010000120.1, forward strand.
GTTTGGGTTCTCATTGGTGGTTGGGATTTGGTAAACTAATTTTCTAAAATATTTAGTGGAAAAATACGATTGTAATAACGAATTCAGATAGCATGTTGCACCTTGATTTTTAAAGCCTACGAAACCAGTAACCTTTTTAGAATTATAATTAATAAAATTGTGCCATAATACACCAGTGGGATCCTTTAAAATCCGAACATAGGCAGATATATTTAATTTCCCCTCGTTCAGTATAGCAGTAGGTCTAGATTTTGAAGGGTATTTTAAGTGAGATGCATCTATAAAATTAGCGAAACCCCAATCAGTGTCTATGTTATTAAATCTATGATGGGATCTATTAATTAAATTAACTTGTGCATCTTCGTCGGGTCTTGATAATGCTATGGCGAATTGTGCACAACAGTACCAATCTGGGTCATTATCATCCTTATCAGTTTGGGTCCGATGAGGTTCCAAGTATAATGCAACACCTCTATTATTGTTGCCATTAGGAAATATAAGTATATCCCATTCAAAATCACCAATTTTGACTCTTGGAGAAATATATTTATTTTCTGTTAGAGAAAACCAATTGTCGATATGCCAAGTAAAATTTCCTTCAATTAGCGTTTCTTGGCCATCAAAATTTGGTAACACCTCCTCGAAGGACTTGTTAAAACTACATGGTTCTGTCAATATAGTACCGTGGGTAGGTTCTAATTCAGTATCTCGTTCCTGTTGTTGCTTTGGTGGTAGAATAGTTGTGTTGGTATCGTTCATTTTGCTATGTCTGTTGTGCAGAGTATTTATTGATCACAATGAAATTTTTCTAGTATTCAGCAAAAAATAAAACTTTTCTTCTGAAATTTTGAAATAGGTCAATATAATGGCTTTTTCTTGGAATGGAAAATCTATCTATGTATCTACCTTGTTCTAACTCTACTACTTATTCTTGTTCTGGTATAGAAACTGAACTGTATCTTAAATGCCATTAACATCTGCTGTTTTTTTAATGATTCTAAGAATCAAAAATCAATTCTCTTCACCACAGAGAATTGTGGTAGAATAAGGGGAGACATCCGGATTAAAACCGAAGGGAACTCGGACAAAAATATACTCCGCGACGGGGAATTGAACCCCGATCTAGCACGCGACAAGCGCCAATTCTGACCATTAAACTATCGCGGATTAATAATTTTTGATTGTTGTATTGTTTGAGATAATTTTATGGAATATAAAATTTAGAAGAAAATACTAATATAACAAGCTAGTCTAAGTCTACATGTCAAGTTATGCATTTGTCCAAGGTTTGGATTTTATTGATAGCATAACTATGAACATAGACGAAATACTATTTAGCGTCATCTTAACTACGGACGCGCACCTAAAATTTTCATATAGAAA